>JADWQK010001561.1:600000-840535 GCA_017933935.1 Sesamia nonagrioides | reverse complement strand
GAAATTCAATTAGCGTTGTTAGAATCATTATTGAGCCCACATTTGTGTCATATATTGAGAACATAATCAGTCGATCTCAATTTATGCTTAGATTTGTCATTAGTAATGGGAAGGTATTTTAACGCCCAAATACTAAATAAGTTCTCTACAATAGCCTCGTAAGAAGCATCCTGGAATACTGCAGTGTGATATGGAGACCACACTACGCAACCCACTCGCTGCGGATAAAGAGTCCAAAAAAAAAAATTATACCTACCTAGGGTATTCAAAAGGAAGATAATTTAAACATCTATGCTACAAATGCTATGCTATGTCTTGGATGTGAGATTCGCATATAAATTGCTCAATAACACCATTGACTACCCACAATTGGTATGTAGGTTCAACTCAGAGTACCACGTAGACCTCCTCGTAAATCCATAACACCCATCGCTGCTTACCATCAGGCGGAATTGCGGTCGAGTACTAGGTAGTTACTTTAAAATTATAAGAAAAAAATGTTTTTTAATGGGTAAAATATCTGGCACAACTGTTGGTGAACCTTAATTAAGTACATAAATAAAAGAAAAAAAAAAATACAAGGCTCTGAATCAACACTTTTGGAGATTGAAATTACATTAAACAGCCTGTTAAAATGTCCGCGCTGGTTGTAAGTTAGCGCTGTAGCACGGAGGCTTTGAGTTTTACTCAAGGCAACCACGGGATAGTCCGGTTAGGTAGTCACGAACTCTCAAGGTCTACTACGAGATGACAAAAAAGCCCGCGCTGGAAAGAAGTGACGAAATAAACGCCAGCTGTCTGTGAATTCCGTGTTACTTGATAATGCTATATAAAATATTAAAAGCTACCGAAAAGCGTATGACCATCCTCTTGAAAATCGTTTGCGAAATAAATGACACTTTTTAAAACTATCATATTTTAAAAAATTAGGTGATATTGCAATTGAACCGCAAAAAGGAGACCATGTAGATCGATGTCTGAAATGGTCTTTTGACGAAAGAACCACACAAATGGAGATGATCGTTTAGCCAGTGCACGCATTTGTCAGTAATCGTGCACTTGATTACTCTAAACTTAAATAATTCGACGATCAATAGGTAGCTACCATAAAAAGGGCATTTGGGTAGGCCACATAAATTACAAAAACTGCCAGACCATGACAGAACAAACGGAAAAATAAGGAACGAAATACGAGACGCTTTGAAAACAATTGCCACTTGCCTAAACATTATATCCTCAAAAGCAATACCCACATTCGGCGACAGCCGGCGCAGCGTTAAGCCGGCTGTGGCTGAAAACCAGCCCTGGGGCTCTGTCTCACATTAGTCTATTGCATGCAAGTTTTGCGTGTACATGACGTATATTTTGTTACAATTTGTTCTATATGTTTGTGACCTTTCTATGCGTCCTTTTTACCTCAATACTCTTGGTGGGGCAATATACCTAACGGAATAAAGCAGAAGGAAGGGTAGATGAATATAGGGAACCATATTCTTCCACCTTTCTTTGTGAACGAGTCCAAATCGTCACTCGCCTCCGTGACGAGGCCGAGACCGTCTTCAGGCACTCACTGTGTGAAGAGTGTGACTACTTTGGTCCATCTATCTGTCTTGATGTATCCTCAACGTGTGATACCGCGAACATCGGTAATACCAGAGCATATTGCATAGTTGCAAATTTGCCTCAATTATGTTTACCGTAAAATATTTTCACTTTCTTCTGGAGTAGCCGGTAAAAATAAAGACGTCGTGGGCGGGCTTACTATTCAAAGGTCAAAGGCATAATTTAATGTACATAAGATATTCCTCCCTCAGTATAACCCTCTCCCCCCCCCTCCACTCAGTATACTTGTTTGATGTCGGTTAAGTAATATCAATAATTACCTTCAATTACCATTTATTGGGTTTAATGAAGATCAGAGGAGATTCAAATAGTTATTTACTTATCTTCAGTGATTTAAGTTAATATTTGGCAGAGTTTTTTTCTTAAAAGGGAAATAGGAAAAGACAATAGTATTAGTACAATAGTTACCGTAGAGTTTCATTGATAGGGTTGCTGTGAAAAAATACACCAATGAAATTAGGGTCTCCTCATAAACATGAAAATTACTGAACAGTATTGTTTGCATGCGATAAATATTTCTCTGGTACTAATTGGTAAGTCACATACCTACATGTTTACGAATTTGTACACAACATCGTCAAATCATTATCATGGTATATGATCTTCCCATTGAAATATTGTAATGTTATGTACATATTCAGATATACTTACACTTATTATTTATACTCATATTCATACTTATATATGTATCATTCATTTCCACGGTCCATAATATGCATTCCATTATTATGAGGCTCTGTTTTGATCATATTCCACTACACCAGGACTCATTTTTCTGTTTACAGACTCAGTCCTCAACTTTACGCCTAAGTTTCAGCGACTTATTGACCCCTTAGCGTAGGAAGCCGTACCTATGCAGGACTGTATCACTTTTTCCTATCAAACACTGCACTTTTTATTTTAATACCATTTATATTTACATTGTTACAGAACATTTTCATTATTTTGACATTTTTTGACAACATTGTTGATGATGTATCTATGACAACCTTCTCATCAATATTCTTGTTGGTCTGCTATTTTTATTTCATAATTGTTATTCGAATTCTTTTATGGTAAAATTATTTACCGTTCCTCGTCCATATTTTCGAATATTTTAAATTTCGACCTCCAACCGTTCTCCGAGGTTTCTTTAGAAATCATCGCAGAGCAGTGGTCAGTGGAGCTCTGGCTTCCAAACAAGCCTGATATAAGTAGTAGGTCTCTTGTGAACGCTGCCTCGAGAGCCCTTTCTAGGGTATTCCCTGCTGTGCCAGTCTCAGCATAACTGGTGCGCCTGGTGCTGCCTGGCCCTTTGCCGCCGGAGCCCTCAGCTGCTGCCGGCCTTGTGACGCCGGGGCAGTTCTTCAGTCGTAGCTACCGCCGGTCCACCAGGGCCGCTCCTCCGTTGCTGCCGCCGGTCCATCAGGGCCGTTCTTCCGTTGCTGCCGCCGGTCCACCAGGGCCGCTCCTCTGTAGCTGCCGCTGGTCCACCAGGGCCGCTCCTCTGTAGCTGCCGCCGGTCCACCAGGGCCGCTCCTCTGTAGCTGCCGCCGGTCCACCAGGGCCGCTCCCCTGTAGCTGCCGCCGGTCCACCAGGGCCGCTCCTCCGTAGCTGCCGCCGGTCCACCAGGGCCGCTCGTCCGTTGCTGTCGCCGGTCCACCAGGGCCGCTCGTCCCTTGCTGTCGCCGGTCCACCAGGGCCGCTCGTCCGTTGCTGTCGCCGGTCCACCAGGGCCGCTCGTCCGTTGCTGTCGCCGGTCCACCAGGGCCGCTCGTCTGTTACTGTCGCCGGTCCGCCAGGGCCGCTCGTCTGTTGCTGTCGCCGGTCCGCCAGGGCCGCTCCTCCGTAACTGTCGCCGGTCCACCAGGGGCCGCCCTTCACCATCACCCATCAATCATTCATCGACATTATTCATTTTTATACTTCCATCTTGTCTTTTCTGTATACTTAATAAATACTGTCTCCCTCTAAAGTCTTTTCTTGTCATTATATGACAGTTTGGCGCCCAACGAAAATTTCCTGCACCCCCTTAACTTCCTAAATTCAAAAGAAACACTTCGTCTAGTGTCGTACATTCTCAGCTCTTTGGTTAAATATTTTGGCTATTCTATCCCTTTCATTTTCTCTTAACACACACATAACTCATTCACTTATATATATATACTTCACCTAACTTAATTTTCTTTATTTTCCCTAACAGGAAAACAAGGTATACTTTTACATACTTAACTATCTTTTTTCTAACTTACACTTAAATATGTCTCATCCAATCAAATTTGAACTCTTAAATAAAAACGAGCTTGAATATGAAGTTACAATTAGACTGGAGGAACCAGCAAAAACTGTTATATTATTAAAGAAGCAAATACTTCTGCTAGCTCCCACTACACCATCAGAAGATATTTTAACTTCTCCCATTCCTATAGAGGAGGAGTTAGCTCAGATAGATAGTACTCTGAGTTATTTAAATATTAAAATAGATAATCTATTACAGGGTAATTCCAAATACCATCGCTTAATAGAATCTTTTATTAATCATTTATTTTACAGGTTGGAACGTATAGACACAGACTTGAACCCTGACTATAAACTTAATCTAGACACTTTAAAATCAAAATTTGAGACACTTGAAGGAAGTTTCAAGATTTATTGTTCAAATCTAAACTCTATGAATCCTCATTCATATATCACTGCTCCCTCTACCCCTCCTATTCATACTCCTCTCGCCACTCCCTCTCCTCCTCCTATTTCTCCTCGTCTCACTGCTCCCTCTACTCCACCTATTTACCCTCCTTTCACAGCTCCTCTTTCCTCTCCTCTTTTAACTTCTCCAAATCATAATTTATTCAAAGATCTGAAACGATATACGTTTAATGGAAAATCTTGCCCTAGATCGTTTTTACAAAAACTTGACGAATATTGTCTTGTGCGGAATATACCCAAAAATTTGTTAATTACTCAGGCGTATGATATTTTTACAGACAGTGCCCTACATTGGTTTAGATTTAAAATAAATCAAAATCCAGACCTAACATGGGATGAAATTTCTTTGTCTCTAATTAAAGATTTTGGCGGTTTTGACTATGATTTTAAATTATTGGAGGCCATCAAAAGTCGTACCCAAGGTCGTGATGAACCAATCATAATTTATATCTCAATTATGTCGGGAATGTTCTCTCGTCTGGCTAAAAAATTGTCTGAAACGGAACAGTTAGAAATCATTCTAAGAAATATAAGACCGTGTTACTCAGTATTCGTGGCACTAAAGGATATTAACTCTATTGATGCACTCTTGGCTACATGCCAAAATTATGAAAAATTCTTAGATCGAGACAAACATTTTAAAGAACCAAATAACCAACAAAATCCCCTTATTTCAGAATTTGCTTATAAACAAATTCATCCAACTTCTTCGGAATTTTCTACTTCTGACCCAAAACCTCCTTCATACACAAATAGATTTTACAAAAACCCTCCCAAACAAGTAAACAGTCTAAAACAAGCTTACTCGCAAGAAAATTCATTTTGCGTTCGTTGTCGTATGCATGGTCATACCTTAAATACTTGTACTCAACGTCACTTTCTAATTTGTTTTAAATGTGGTCTTAAAGGTTTTAAAACCCCAGACTGTCCTAATTGTTCACCTAAACCTAACTCTAGTTCAAAAAACTAACGACTGACTTGAAAAGTAAAACAAACTTTGATGCCAACGATTGGAACGATTGGATTAAAACTCTTAAGAATTTCTTTTCATGCTATAAAATCTCTTCAACTCTATACTCTAATGAAAAGGATTTTAAACGACCTTTTGTTAACATCAAAGTTTACAATTTATCTTTGACTGGATTACTTGACTCTGGTAGTTCAATCACCTACTAATTATTTATGTAAATATTACTTCTTTCTTTTGTTTACAGCTGCACATCTTATTTATTTTTTATATTATATATAAACATCACTCACTACACAAACATTACATTACATTTGCTCGACCCCACTCTTCAGTCTCACTCTTTTACCCTACGGAGCGGATTGCAACTCATAAAATAAGCCTATGCAGGAGCGGTTGGTTACTCCTAAAATAAGCCTAAACCAAATGCTAACTCTTTCGCTCTTCTAGGAGCTTAAATTTCTACTTTATCTAATGTTTCCTTTTTTTTCCTTCCAGTCTGGAGCGGCTGACAACTCCAAAAATAAGCCTTGTCGTCATTCTAAAACACACTTCTATGAGTGGCAGTCATCAACTGTGAACTCCACCCATGCCTGTATGAAGAAGATTGCTTGAAAGAGAGAGGTGGTATGAATGGGTGAATGGAGATGGATGAATGTGTGAAGTGTTGTTTTACAGTCCCTACTTGAAATCTTATTAGAAAATTTTCTACAGTTGAAAATTTTTCCAGGGTCGGGGGGAAAATGTAATGTTATGTACATATTCAGATATACTTACACTTATTATTTATACTCATATTCATACTTATATATGTATCATTCATTTCCACGGTCCATAATATGCATTCCATTATTATGAGGCTCTGTTTTGATCATATTCCACTACACCAGGACTCATTTTTCTGTTTACAGACTCAGTCCTCAACTTTACGCCTAAGTTTCGGCGATTTATTGACCCCTTAGCGTAGGAAGCCGTACCTATGCAGGACTGTATCACTTTTTCCTATCAAACACTGCACTTTTTAATTTAATACCATTTATATTTACATTGTTACAGAACATTTTCATTATTTTGACATTTTTTGACAACATTGTTGATGATATATCTATGACAACCTTCTCATCAAAATTCTTGTTGGTCTGCTATTTTTATTTCATAATTGTTATTCGAACTCTTTTATGGTAAAATTATTTACCGTTCCTCGTCCATATTTTCGAATATTTTAAATTTCGACCTCCAACCGTTCTGCGAGGTTTCTTTAGGAATCATCGCAGAGCAGTGGTCAGTCGAGCTCTGGCTTCCAAACAAGCCTCTTAAAAGTAGGTCTCCAGTAAACGCTGTCTCGAGAGCCCTTCTAGGGTGTTTCCTGCTGTGCCAGTCTCTATATAACTGGTGCGCCTGGAGCTGCCTGGCCCTTTGCCGCCGGAGCCCTCGACTGCTGCCGGCCTTGTGACGCCGGGGCAGTCCCTCATCGTTGCTGCCGCCGGTCCACCAGGGCCGCTCTTCTGTAGCTGCCGCCGGTCCACCAGGGCCGCTCCTTCGTAGCTACCGCCGGTCCACCAGGGCCGTTCTTCCGTTGCTGCCGCCGGTCCACCAGGGCCGCTCCTCTGTAGCTGCCGCCGGTCTACCAGGGCCGCTCCTCTGTAGCTGCCGCCGGTCCACCAGGGCCGTTCTTCCGTTAGCTGCCGCCGGTCCACCAGGGCCGTTCTTCCGTTGCTGCCGCCGGTCCACCAGGGCCGCTCCTCCGTAGCTGCCGCCGGTCCACCAGGGCCGCTCCTCTGTAGCTGCCGCCGGTCCACCAGGGCCGCTCGTCCGTTGCTGTCGCCGGTCCACCAGGGCCGCTCGTCCGTTGCTGTCGCCGGTCCACCAGGGCCGCTCGTCCGTTGCTGTCGCCGGTCCACCAGGGCCGCTCCTCCGTAACTGCCGCCGGTCCACCAGGGGCCGCCCCTCACCATCACCCACAATTCATTCATCGACCTACATTATTCATTTTCATACTTCCATCTTGTCTTTTTTAATTTCTGTTAATAAATACTGTCTCCCTCGATAGTCTTTTCTTGTCGTTACACGACAATATATTAATAAATAACGTAAAAATATATTATTTAATTTCTGAGAGAAAATAAGCTGATTGGTTTGCACATCTGATTCACTGAATAACTCAAGATGTAATCTGCATAAGATAGCTAACACCATTCGTTTCGAAGTCACTTAGACCCTCTTAGAAAAGATAAAACTTTAATAATTAGTAAAAATCTTTCTCTTGGTCCTTTATCTTCGCATTCTTGATTTTTCTTCCGTGTTCCGAATCATTACGTTCTTTTTTCAGTGTTTTTGTTCTGAGTTTTACTAAATATTTTGTTTTAAGGCCCATTTATAATTGCTTCGCCCAATTGTGAGTAATGTGAAGTTATCGGGGACCTACAACATTTAGTGATGCAATGTGTCCAATAGAAGTCCAGTAGGAATAATTTATTAAGGTCATTGAATTTGAACAAAACTGCTGTAGGTATGAATTCTATACAATTATATATCCCAACCAAATGGTGACAATACGAAAGGTTTGTCCAAAATCATGGCCTACATGTTGTAAAAACGGAATTGTTTAGGTTCCGATGGGATTGACATACACAGTATGTCAAAAAGTCACTATAAACCAATAAAAAACCATTTACCTAAATGGTGTAAGTTCATTGCCATAGTAGCATACCAAAAAAAAAAACCAAACATTGATTAGCACCATACGATACGTATAATTGTTGCATAATACGAGCAAATTAGTAGCCGTTCAAAATTAGTATATTTGTATGCAGCACATACCAGTACAATAACTTTACATTCAGGCATGAAATCTTTATATCATACAAATATGAGCGAATGATAAAAGTTACAAAAATCTTTCAAAAACGTTCCATAAACATTTAAGAAATATTTAGGAGCAATACATTGAGCACACACGATAATTGAAAGTTTGAAACCATTAAGCAAGAAGTTGTATACTCGAGTTGGTCTCCAAAGCCTAGAGCACAGGCGTAGAGTAGCCAGCCTTTCGGTGTTCTATAGGATGCATTTCGGGGAGTGTGCGAGGGAATTGCATGATTTAATTCCCCCATCTCTGTTCCACCAGCGGACGACCCGTCGTACAGCTGGTTTCCACTCTTACGTTGTTAACACCACTACGATCCGGACTAAGCGTTTCGCCTCCTCCTTTATACCGCGTACATCGAGGGACTGGAACAATTTGCCAGCGGCGGTGTTTCCGTCGGACTACAATTTGAGTGTCTGCAAGGCTAGAGTGAATAGGCTCTTAATAAACTAGTGCGCTTTACCATCAACGATTGCGTCACTGCTTACCATCAGGCAGGACTGCGGTCAAGCGCTGGTTTATAATATGTAAAAAAAAAAAACTAAAGAAATTCTGCATTCATCATCAATCAAATTTGCATGCAATCATTTTGTTAGCCTTTTTATGAAAACTGCACTTGCATTAATTTGCTTAATAATTACTGTTGAAAATTTCGGAAACTTGTACTTACCGTGTAAGTCATCATTTACACAGTAAGTACAAGTTTCCGAAATTTTCGCTTTAGCGTAACTTAAACAAATATTTTTGTTAAACAACAAAATTTGTTTACAAAAACCACGTCTTGTTTGCTAAACGTCGTATTGCTTCAAGACTAAATAGATAGACTCTATCTTGCTGCTCTAACTTGCTGTACCAGGTTTATAGGCGTAACAGTGTATTACGTCATAAAAAGAAAAAGCTATGTACTTACCCAATCTCGTGTTTAGTTCTGATGAAACACATTCAGTTTAATATTCTCGAGGCGTCTAGTACCAGCGCTTGGTATATTCGTTCTTTTATAGTCTCTAAACGAAATGAAAATATATATCGGTTGGAATTGTCGGGGTATCTTCAATGCCACATGCGAATAATGCCTCGTACTGATGTTAAGCAGATCCTATATCTTGCAAGCAGAGTTTACAACTCAACTAATGTTGACGGCGACGTCAGACGCGACACCTGGGGCCCTAGCCAATGTAACATCGCTTCATAAACCAAACGAAATCGAAATTCGTCATCGTCTACTTTATTAAGCTTGCCTATTCACTCAAAAAGAACTAAGTGAATAGGAAGGAAGATGGCATTCTGTTTTGTTTCCTGGCTCAGGCTCATACGGCGAGAGAGAAAGTAGGTCTCCTTGCATCTCACTTTGCCTATAGTTCACGTCTTGATACTGACAGTACTACTCCACCTAATTTACCTCATTGCGGAGCTTCAATGCCTCAGGTTCGCATTAGGAACAAGGAGGTTCTGAGAGTACTGTGTCGTCTGGACGTGAATAAGGCTAGTCGTCCGGATGGTATACCAGCGATTGTTCTTAAAGCATGTGCGCCCGAGATGTCTCCTGTATTGACGTGCTTGTATCGCCTCTTATTTATGACTAGTATAGTGCCCAAGTCCTGGAAGCTTGCTAAAACTAATCAAGTCAGACCTTAGGCTATAATATATTATTATAAGTTATGAGCAGAAATGATATTTTATGTTATTATAAATGAACTTCAGGACTGACCATTGAACTTGGCACCCATTTAGATCTCACTTCTTTTGTCGTTGAAGTGAACAACTAAGGCATATATTATAATTATATTGAACTTGGCTCTCATATTCCATTTATGTTTCTGATGAGATTTATAATAACATAAAATATCATTTCTTCTCATAACTTAGAATAATATATTATAGCCTAAGGTCTGACTTGACTAGTTTTTGTATATACGAATTATATTATGCCTTCGCAAGTTCTGAACCTGTTACTTACTTGTCAGTTCTTATTTTATTATACTAAAAATTTGGCTTGCTGGTAGAAACTAGCCATCGAACATAATAATTCGTATATAAAAACTAGCCAAGTCAGACTTAATGAGATATGTTTATGAAATTAATAATAGTAGGTACATATAATGTATCTCGCAAGTCTCAATATATGAACCAAATTTTACATGTTTACGTGAAACAGTTTTTGTGTTATGAGGGGGTCAAAAGTGTCTCTAAATGGTTCGTGTAATATTACACACGGTGCTGCTCGCCATCTGTTCCTTGACCTTGGCTCGACACGCTACCGCGTGTCTAGATTAATATTTAATTCATAAAAAATATAAAATTATAGTAAACTAGCCGAGTCCCGCGGTTTCACCAGCATAAGTTTAGATCCCGTGATCTGGATATAAATATCTATTTCTTTCTCTAAATCTTGTCAAACCTGTTGAATTTGTATTCCAAACTTCCCTTCTCCTCTTTTCTTCCTTTATCTTAACACACACACATCCATTCAAATTTCGCATTTACCATAAATATTATTAATTATATAAAGTTGAACAGTCTGACTTATCCTCTGTCAAGTCGCCTCTACGTTCTTCATGCAAATTACTTAACCAATTAGCAACGTCACGTTGTATGTTAATAACTGCATCTCAATTTAATATTCTGGGTCAAAGTATCAAGACTTGATGGCATCACGTTTAAATTAGAACAAAACAATTAATCTCGTGCACCACAAACCATTTCATTTAAGATGAAGTTTGACACCAAACTAATGAGGTCTTGACATATAGTTCTGATTACACTAGGGCACTAGTTGATAATTGAAATGGCAGCATAGACGATAGCTAAAACTAGATTATGTTCAGTCACTTAGTTCATTATGTTCAGTTGAAAACCAGCGTCAGACACTAGCCCCCTATTACAAAACATGGATTTTATTTAAATCAGATTGAAACCACCTAAATGGTTATTGAATTATGCACCTATACTAAACATTATAGGAATGCAGTCTTAATATAAAATTACAGCTTTGTTCGATACTAACTTTGTATTAAGAACTTTGACTTTACCTCAATAAAGTTTGAAATAAAAATACTGACTCAAAGGTGGAACTAAAATTGGATTTCGTTTTTTAATACGGGGTATTTGTCTGTAATTTTTGCTGAACTGGGCCTTTTTGGTGCAGTTATACTTGGGGGTTATACCTTATATTTTCGGTGTTGTTTGTTGTTACCTGATGTATGTTTATTTTAGGTGTATTGTATGTCTTTTAGTCTGTGCTGGATAAATGTATTTTCTTTTTTTCTATGCAAATTATTTATATTATACTATTTATTACATGCGCCCACTTCGTTCACTTAAATTTCTTGGGTTTCATATATTTTTACGCAACAGCCTAATGCTTTTTCTAAAATAAATGTAAGTTAAATTACTACTTACTTGTATCAAGGGATTTTCTTTCTTTCTATGTAAATTATTTATATTATACTATTTATTACATGCGCCCACTTCGTTCACTTAAATTTCTTGGGTTTCATTTATTTTTACGCAACAGCCTAATGCTTTTTCTAAAATAAATGTAAGTTAAATTACTACTTACTTGTGTCAAGGGAATTTCTCGTCAAAACGGTCCAGCTGTCGCGTAAATTAGCCAGATCAAACAGATGGACATAAATATTAAAAATAATGTTTCATATCCATTTAGTAAGAAGCTGTTACTTTGATATAACAAATTTTATTTATTTGAATAGATTTAACATTTTGTCAATCATCTCTGGAGGATAATGCCATAATAAAGGAAGACGTAGCGTGGGTAGGCCCCCGATAAGGTGGACCGACGACCGGGTGGAGGTGGCGGGAAACCGCTGGATGCGGGAGGCGCAGGACCGGTCGTCGTAGAGATACTTGGGGGAGGCCTATGTCCAGCAGTGGATGTCTTTCGGCTGAAATTATGCTAATGATGGATAGATTTATTGCATAAAGAGATTACGCTAGAATTCTAAACAGCTTGAATACGCTTTAGAACACTTTTTATTCGAAAACCTTCCTGCGAATGTTCTGGCATGCAGGATTTGTATATTTCATCATGCCTATGAACTGTGAAGCTTTTATGAAGTCGTTTGCCGACCGCCATTTTAGTTTAAAATATTCAACACCCGAAACAACAAAGCGAGACCTTACGAAAAGTTATTCAAAACACTCCTATCGAGATTCATGAAAATTTCGGGCCGAATATATAAATATTTAAAGAAGTTGATAACTGTAAATATCGGTGTCAACAATCTTACAAATGGAGATTTGGAGATTTCCCTTCGACTAACATTCGATGAATAAAACAATTTTTTTAACGGGAGAACAGCTGTAAGGAAAATCCAATACAATTTTTTATTTTGTATTCATAAAATTTTACTTCCTTTTGGGGCTATTTGTAATTCGGAACGATAAAAGGCGATTGGAAGGAATTTCTTGTTAGATAAAACGTTGACGGAAGACGGAAAATATAGATTTTAATGTCGCCCTCTATTGTACAGGTAAATAGGAATATTATTACTTATTCTTAAGAATAAATTATGTAATACGTACACGTTCTATATTTGTGACTAGCGGCCGCCAGCGACTTCGTTCGCGTGGACTTAGTTATGCTCCGCTGCCATTGATCGTAGCGTGGTAATATAGCTATATAATATAGCCTAAAGCCTTCCTGGATTAATGGACTATCCAATGCAAAAAGAATTTTACGAATCGGACCAGTAGTTCCTGAGATCAGCGCGTTCAAACAAACAAACATACAAACAAACTCTTCAGCTTTATATATTAGTATAGAGTATAGATAACTCGTCCAAATAAGGTTATTATATTAGAACTATTGGAGTGAATTCTCCTTTATATGTCAAGTTAATGGTAATACATATTTGATCTCTTGACCTCTTTTAGTCCGAGGTACAGTCCTTGTCGCATCAAAGTCAAATAGAAACTTTAATTCTGAAACTTGCATTTTCAGGACGTCGCTCCAAATTTTATCAATCGCCCGCTGGTTTTAGTTTAGAATTTCCAACATTTTATTTTCCCTCACATTTTTGGTTTTGGTTGAATTGTCGCAGTTGGCTAAATGAATCCACCGGGAACTGCCAGGTACACACATTCTTTTTTTAAAACAAATGCAACGCGTACTTTCTTTAAAATATTTGTGTGTAGTAATCGATTTTGTAATACCACTATTTTTAAATGTCCCGTTTGAAGTCTGGCTGCGTTCCAAACTACCAAAAAATTGTGTTTTGTGGACATAATAAAACTGTGTTCTGGCCAAACCGTCTCGAGTGTTGATGACACAGTTTGTTTAGGTGTGAAACCCAAAAGGCTAAGTCTATTAGGAAGTTACCAACTTAGTATTGTTTTGTTACTTTTGTTTAATCAACGAGTTCATTTGTTTTGAGAGCTTTCGGGTTTCGCGGTCCGAAGATAATAATGATGACGATTGTTGTTTCAAGGTTCTGACGAGTTTAGTGCCCGCGTAAAAGTAACTCTAATTAGCATAAAGAGGTGATCCGAGACTTAACGTAACATTACGCTAATTTCTCCAAAGGATTAGGTAGAAGTGTTCCTATTCCCACACGCACACACACACACGCACACACACATCGACACATACACATTCTCAATCACACACAAACACACATTATCAACCCACGACACAGTCATTTTATACTATTTTTTTAATCTTTTTTTGTTTTTTTTTTTCTACTATTTTTACTTTTTCTTTTACTATGTTTTCAAATGAAATAAATATAGTAATATATTTTCCAGAACCATATAAGCTTACCAGTACCAGCATCTCATTCTAGTGGCAGAACACTGACTCCTAAATCACAGGTAATTCCTAGTTTGGGAGTCAGGGTTTAAACTTTTGTGCGCCTTTAATTTTAGCTAGATATTAGGCTTCTCTGTAAGGTTTTGCACCAAAAAACATTATTATTATTATTTTTATACATATTTCGATAATTATATTTGAGTTGTATTTGTTGTTTGTTTACTGTTATGTCATAAGATTTTTGTGTCAATAGGTTTGCCCTTGGTTTTTTTATATATATATTTCATATGAACCTGCCAACACAAAACTGAACCAAACAAAGTGCCAAGGAATGTCGCGAAGAATCTTCAAAACAGGTCTAAGTATGCGCGTACCCTAAGGGAGAAAATGGCGTAACTTGCTCAATTTTCCTTATTATGAATGAACACTCAACAATAAATCACGAATCAAAATAAATACATTTGTCAGCACCAGTTGTTCATGTAAGCAGAAATTGACGCAGTCCAGATAGCGGTTTGTCTATGCAAATAAAAACATGTTTATTTGCGGGTAGTTCGAAAAAATGGTTTACAACTACAAGGTTTAACGGGAATTCGTATAATGTCACGATCTTATTTATGGCAATGTGTGACGTCAGTTCATTCATTACAATATACCTATAAATACCATCGTAAATAGTAGTTTTAAAACTTACTGTTGTTTCCTTGAAGAGTTACGTAGTTGTGGTTTTAAAAGGTCAATGCCATTCACGTATTAGTGATTTACATAAAAAGGCTTTAGTCATGATTATATTTTTAAGTTGTACACAGTATTTCTGTGTTTAATGGAAAAGAGGAAAATTGAGAAGCATATTATATACTTTAATCACAACTAGCTGTGCCCGTGACTTTTTATGAGCGTGTTTAGCAAAAACAAATTGGATTTTATAGGTATATTTTATTCTAGAATCTACATTTTTTTTTTCTAAAATCAGTAAGTGCCAGCCAAAATTTTGAAATCGGTCCAGCCGTTTCGGAGATTAACTGGAATAAACAGACAGGCATTATAATGAAAAAGAATTTGTTATATCTACCGTATGTATACACTTTCGTTTTTCATGTCATGCATTAATTACTGAGAAGTTGTTATGTTGACAATACAAACGGGCACTTAAATTTTATTTATTTTTATGTATTGATATCTACTATCTATTATAAGAAATTCTCCTGTCACAGTGTAGAAACGTAAAAAATATAATATCTATCTACCTATCTAATCTTTCCCTATGTTCCTTTGTATGATTAAATCTTTAAAACTACGCAACGAATTTTTATTGCGTTTTTTTTTTAATAGATAGAGTGATTAAAGAGGAAGGTTTATATGTATAATAAAATCCATTAAGTAAGAAAGTGGCGAAATCATTGATATAATATTAAACAGATATGATATATGCTCTAACAAATTAACCGAAATAAATGTGCCGATCGGAGCAGCAGCACAGACATGCAATTTTTTTATTCTGCGTACATTTCAAACGTTTTCACAGTGTGAGTGAGATGGGGCGCAATCTAAAGCATAGACAAGAAAAAGATGGCTAGTGTTTGTCGTTTGCGCTTAAATAGAATCGACGAAAACTAAAGCGACTTGCTGGACTTACCTCCTTTTGTACGCTTCATTTTCAGTGCGCTAGTGACGTATCTACCTTAGTTTAATATTATATCAATGGGCGAAATACTATTATTTTTGAGGTTTCTAATGGTGATGTCCTAAATAAATAGATACATTTTTCCCGCGTTTGCAGTGAAACGCAGGCTGAAACCTACGAGATTTATCAAACTAATGTACTAAATATTGTACGTATTAAAAACATCTACAAAAAGTCCGGGATGGTATATTTCTATCTCTTATGATATCCCACAATATTTTTTTTTTACTTTTTACTTTTTACGACAAATACCGACTAATTTTCAAAGCGATTTTAACCAATACAGCATTCATTCTAATCCAATTTAATACCTTAAATACATTGTGGATTTAATATAGATCTATATCGCCCTTTACAGCATATGATTAAAGTGAATATTGTCGAAGATATTACAGATTTCAAAATTGCCGGACCGATAGACCGGCTGGCGGAGCGGGAGCAGCGGGCCGCTATGTTTTTATATAACGTTCACAGTTTTTCTGTAGTGTATTTAATATCAGATTTGCACCTGTGCGAAGCCGGGGCGGGTCACTATATTTGAGCCAAATTCGACAAAGAATAGAGGTAAACAAACCGTTGCTAGGCAACGAGTAGTTTACGAACAAAAGACAGATGTTGACAACCTTTTCTACAGAGACGATTTTCATAAAAGTAATAATCCTTCTTCCTACTAATCTAAATAGTTTATTTATGTTTAGATATTTATGATTTGCCTAGAACTCTTAACCGATTTGAATGAAATATAACACACATGTAAGCTAATTTCCTAATAGGTAAAATTTTTTGATACTATAGTATATTATAATTAGTCCATACTTGAAAGTATTACAATGCATATGATATGCAGTCGCTTTGAAAGTAATTAAACTACCTAAAATTGTATAAACAAATGCCTCAACTTTATTCAGTGGTTGAATTCCACAAAATGTGTTTAATACCTGGATTTCATCTATCTTTCTTTTTTTGTAGGGCTCTCACGTAAAAATAAATTTCGAAATATATATAAATAATGGTTTTTCGAAATATCAAGTTATTAGGCATGCTATTTTAGTGATTCTATTGAAATATGCTACAATAGGAATTTTTAATAAATAGCTAGCATGTAAAAGTCGATAACCATGGAAATAACAGGAGATTTATAAAACGTGAGTTGTGATAACCCTAAATTAGTTTGTTTACCTCTATTCTTTATGGAGCTAGGCGATGGTATAATTACATACATATATTTTCTAAACCGTTAATTTTTTTTTAAATAATTATAAATTAGTGCTTGACTGCAATCCCGCCTGATGGTAAGCAGTGATGCAATCGTTGATGGTAAAGCGCACTAGTTTATTAAGCCTATTCACCTAAAAATCTTAGGAATAGGAAGGATGACGGCAGTTGAGCGAGGTGGTGCAGTGTTAAACCCAAGACCAATACGACCAAACGATGCTGCGCTAGAGGGAGATTGATCTGGAGACTCTCCACGACCAAACTCCCGACACAACAACATTTAGCGCATCGTACCCGCGACACATCGCAACACAACTGCTCAGGCCCGTCCTCCGTACGGCTTCACCAGACATCATGCCGGTACACGACGAATCGCTTGGCGGCAAGACTTTTTCTAGTGGGTGGTAACTTCTGCCGGCAGCCGATGTTATGGCCTACCACCGAGAAAAATAAAAAAATTGAAAAAAATAATAAATTGGGGCCATACGGGAAATTTTGGTAACGTTGTTTTACTGGATCCGATACCGCCGACTCGTGTGAGAATACTCGTATAAATATGTACAAACTTGTACGCCATCCGCCATCACCGCAGAAACAAAAAGCCTATCGTGAAATTAACGTACCGTAAAAATAACGGACTGTTTTCATAGGAACGGGCCGTTAAGTTTCAGTGGCGAGAAATATGTTACGATCTTCTTGAAGGGTAGGCTTGTAACTTTTTACGCAAAGCTAGACATGTTCTATGTGGGAGGGTTTGGTTTTCGCACTTAATACTTCAAATAGACAGTTGTACGGACGACAGCAGGTCAAGCTATCCGAAAGTGTCAGATATTTCCAATCAAAGTTGAGCCTTAATGCTTTATGTATAAAGTTGAAGAAATCTGACAGATTGTAGTAGCTTGATGTGCTGTCGTCTGTACTTAGACTGAGGTCATCGGTGTTTTTTTCCAACCAGCTCATGAGCCCCAGAAATTGATGACGTCACTTGGAGAAGCTTTCATTTCTACAGTTCAACGATATTCATTGAGTTATTTACGTTGTTGAGCTGACATATATAAAATCAGCCTATAATGTTCCCACTCCTGGGACACAGGCTCCTCTCGGTGAGAGGCAGTGGGCCCTAATATACCACGCGGGCCCAATTCAGGTTGGTAGATGTCACATGTTTTCGAAGTTTTGCTGCTAAGACATACCGATTTCGACATGATGTTTTCTTACACCGTTTACGGAGCAGTGGTGATGAAATAATTTACACTAAGTAAAGCGTCTAACGGGGTTGGAATCTACGACCTACAACTTTTAAGCCGCGGCCAATACCACTAGGCCACCGCTGATCTCACATTAATGGGTTATGATTGAAATGATTTAGATTGTAAAGGGAAGTATTACTTAATTAGATACTGGTGTGTTTAAAATCACAACTATACCTCCCATCCTCCATATACATCCATCCCTTCCACATTTTATTCGTACACGCATAACTATTGCTGCTGTCAAGCTTGAACACTAGATCGACGCTGTCCACTGTTGTATAAAAATTATAAATTAATGAGCTAGATACTGTCTCTTAAAATACAGGTTAGCCTAGTTTAAGAGGCAGGGTTACCTACTATAATTATTGATTTTTTTGCAACACATTACATTATAAATAGTCTAGTACGATATGGATCAATATTCTTTAGTGCAATTGCGTAACGCGCTATCCGTAGCTAGGAGTTTCATTTTTACAATTCAACAACATTTATTGCGTTATTTACATTGTTGACTCGACACATTTTCTAACATATGGAGCAATGGATTAGTAATAGTAATATTAAATTCTTTTAGTTTTAATTTAAATATAAAGATACAAAGATACCTACATAATATCAATAGATATTCTAAACAAACCACGAAAGAGGTGATAACCAAATAACATATATGTTTCGCACTATTAGCTCCAGACTTCTTAGTGAGTCAAGGGCGAGTGTAGTCAAGTGTCGGCACGATATCCTGAAACATTCACTACATTTTCGGTACCGTTTATTAGCTCTTTGTTTGTTTCCATTATCTACGGAGAATAGCCGCGGGCACTCTATACCATACTTAGCTCCTCAACCTTATTTTTCCCACGTGCGTTTGAGGGCTCTTGAAAAACAAAATGTTTTCCAAATGACCTCTACAGCTCTCAATTTATTTTATTTATAATATATCGCGAATCTGAAACAGCTATTGACAATATTACATTGACGCGTGTACTATTATAGCCTTAAGATAGGGTATAACTTTCTCCGGGTTTTCTACCTAAAAGTCTCAAACGCCTACGATAGGGTATTTTCGCCCGCAATGAGAACCTACGCACTAAACCTACAGGATACGTTATCGCCCACGTTGAGAACTTATGCGTTAAATCGTCTGGATACGCTTTGAGGTTAGGGCCTCCTTCGCTACCTTCGTTTAAGATTTCTCAAAAACTTTGCAGATAATGCAATACAACTCTGTTTCATTTTTAAAATGATTAAGCAGTGGCACTTAGGACCCATTAACTTAATCAAATTTTATTCCGTGGTGCTTGGCAATCTGGGCTTCTCCCAGTTGCAATAATGCATAATGTCCCTTTGTGGCGATTGGTCTAGTTCTGTTCTGTCTAATGCTTGTTATGGAGGGAAGTGGAAATAATATATTCTTTTTTCTTACTCCTCCGCTATTCTTTCCTGATTAATTTCGTTGCGGGACCCAAGAAAGTTGAATCGTTTCTCCAGGACTCGTCGAGCTTCATTGCTCGGCGTTTTTCTGGGGGTCTCCACTGTTGATTCTGGCTTTCAGGAGTTGCAGTGGGTGGGATAACGTGTGGCGGGTTTTGTGCCAAAAAAAAAAGTAGTGGAACTGTAAAAAGGATAGTCAATCTTGCCCCAAGTAAACTCTTTGGTATAATAACACCTCATAAATCAGATAGTTACCCCTTCTGAATTATGAATGAAGAAACCACTATTCTCGTGCAAAGGAATACTAATTCCTATATGAAAATGTACCAACGACCCTGAATCCAGAGAGGCAGACGATGCCAATATATCATTAAGGTCGGGAAACGGGCGCGAACTCATAAATAATTCTTGTCTATGTTGGGCGTGAGCATTGACTGACAGAAATATTTCAGGAATGTACTCAGCTGTGCAGTTTAGTAGAATAATCTGCTTTATCTAGATTCGTGGCTAGAACTAGGCTACAGCGTTAGATAATTTTCTTAGTTTCCTTCAATAGAACGTTTTCTAGTACAGATATCTTTAAGTTGATTTACGGAAAGAAACGGTCACAATGTTTTACTTGTTTCTCTATGAGCGTATAGCTCAATACAGCAATATTTTACCCGTACCGATCAGTAACATCTTGTCTTTACCCTACCTTTGTCTTTATGTAAGCACCCTTTTACACCCTATTAACCTTTACGACCTGAGTACACAATAAGACATAAAATAAATATACAACACCTATGTTGTGTATTTATTTTATTTCTTATTGTGTTATTATATTAAATCTTGTTGTATAGTGTACCGACTGAAGTCAAAATTATGGTTTGACAACAATAATTTTAATACAAATTGAGAAAAGACTATAATTATGATTTTTAATTTTAATATTTATGTTCTGTAATTTATATGGTGTATCTATATAATAAAGAAATATAGTAGCAGTAGTTGATTAGAATACTATTTATTAAAATAGATAGAAACTTTCGTTGGAGGTCCCAGTCCGACGAAATATGTAAATTATACTTTATTTTGCCTACGTATTCTCTGTATGATAAATAGAACAGAATACTCTTCATTATTTACACCATATAAATTACAAATGATAAATATGAAGATTTTATTTACTATAATTGTTTGTGATTTTTAAGCTATTCACCGTGAAGACCCCTTATCTGCCTGAGCCGTTACCATAAAGAGTGCTTAGAAATAAATGAACATTATGTCAAACAAAAAATCTGTGGGGATTAATTTATTGTACCCCGTAGTTTCAGTCAACTGCACAAAAAGTTAGTTCGCAAGTGAATTTATTTGAATCAACATTAAATGTTTGACATTCCGCGTCATTAATTTTATGCGAGCGTTGCATATTCACCCACAAAATGGAGTTCAAAAGTGTCACTTAACACTGCCAAAATCCACTCGCAATTTGTCGCGCCATTTTGACTAAATGTAAATCGTAAATTCTCGTCAGGCTTAAATAATAAACGTGGCACCATGGGGTTTGAGTTCCAAATGTGCGATTGTACTGCGAACGTCTTTTGATGAATAAATTCTGTTAATGGGTAGATGTTAACGTGGGGCAGCGGAGTGGGGGTTGCGTCAAGTATGTGATGTTAGGCTTTTAATGTGACGTTTGAAAGGAATGAGATCTTGTCTTATATGTAATTACTAGTATTTGCCCGCGACATCGCCCGCGTGGGTGTCGAAAACTTCACAAGAGAATCAAAAGTGCTCTATGTGTTCATATAGATTAGAAACTACCTATCCGTGTGCGGAATTTCATCCTTTATTAAGTCGTTTTTGCGCCACGGACACTTAAATTCTTCTTTAAGTACTCATTTATTCCATGCATATTGTAACTATTTTCATAAAATTAATTTGTAATAGGTACAATAAATACAATGTAATGCTATTCGACTCGCCTGTATACCTTGGTCAAAATGCAATCTTAAGCCCGCTACACACTAAGACATACATCCCCACTAAATTGTAATTCTAAGTCCAATTGCAAAACAAAAGGCGACTAACACAAGGTATAACGCGGGTGTGTTCAAGCGCGCCTCGAATAGATGTCAGCACATCGTTACGGGGTCCACGAAGGACAGGACTGGTAGAAAAAGAAATTGTGGCTATGGTGCACAGGCAAATAAAGGAACACGGTTGGGTCAGTAAAACGCGGCCTTCCGCTCTGCCCAGATCGTGAGAGGTCATTTGATGATTGCCCATCCCAAAAAAATGGGCAGGACAGTGAATGATGAATGAAAAACTAGTAAAAATATTTCTAATATATTTTCAACAGATAGTCACAGACATATAGTTGTCTATCGAAATAACAGTTATCCAGAATTCGAGCAGAAAAGTGGAGTCCGGGTAACGCGGAAATACACTTATTCAACAGTTGGACCCCACATTATTGGATTACGTCCGTAATTGGGTTACGATCGCAGATAAAATTAGCAGGTAGGTAATTGGGTGTGAAGTATGGCGATTTTACCTGTGCAAAAGTTTAATATTTACACTAAAGTTCTGTAAGTACGATTGGTTTATCAACATTTCGAGGTAGTCTGTCGAAAATTAACATTTTTCAGCTTCTTCTTTGACCTCGCCTATTACGGTTACGCAGGGTCAACGCTTTGGGTGGAACGGAAGGGCGTGTCAGACTTTAACTGACAAAAACCCACCAGTGTTTCTTCACTTACCTATAGGCCAGGGCCACGGTTTCTTTTTTAAGAAACCCTGACCCAGATGGTCGATGGATCGGTCTTCGTGGACCCCGTCACGATTTGCTGACATCTCTTTGAGGCGCACGTGAAATACAACGTCAGTGTCCTACCCGTAGCCTAAATTATTTGGGGTCAGCGCAATATGTCTTTTTCTTCCATAGTTCTCTATAAGACGTCACCACCTCAGTAACCCCCTTCGTAACCATATTCCATTCACACTTTCCATCCATTGCCTCTTTGGTCTTCTCCTACTCATAGAGCTATCGATCGACGTTTATACTCAAAACTCTCCTCACAATATTTTCCTCATTTCTTCGTAACACATGTCCATACCATGACAACCGATTTCCATAAAACATTTCAAGACAATCATCATTTGACAATTGGAGACATCAAATAGTAAAAATGAAATAAGTTTATATAAAATATATTCAGCTATTGCCCGGTAGGTGGCCAGTGTGGTCTATGTTGCCAGATCCGATTTAATACCCTAGTATAGTTCAAATCGGGTAAATAAATATTGAAAAGTAAACAAATTAAGTGAAACTTGTCTAGTACAAACAAAAACTGTTTTAGAATTTTATTCGCTACTATTCATTTTCCGTGACACCGTCTATTGGCATTTTAGATGTTTTATGCTTACGAATTATTTTAACGGTCAGTTTATTGCGATTTTTGAGTGTAATATACCTTTTAGGCCATAAAGCGCATTTTGTTTTGCAATTTTCGTTTGCATTTCGTTTTAGCAAAATTATTCTTTTTACACGTTTGTTTGCAAATATTTTTAAATGGCAATGCAAAAAACTGTGGTAGGGTTTGTATCATTTCGATATAAAGTTATCGATAATATTCAAAGAACTTACTACGACGATGTTTTGTCGCATTATGATAGCTTGAAACAAAAAATTAGGAAGCAGAATAATTATGGGTAATTTCAAGTTTACAAGTTTCTTATTTATATAATTCTTTTAATATAATAGGCGTTAAAGTTTAAAATTGATGATTAGTACTTAAAATCTAAATAATTGCTTATTTTTTAATTTTTAAATAATTCATTTATAATCAATATACAGGAAGGTCGTTTATGCCTTTGTGATAGAACTCTGAGGATCTAGACTGCACAAACTGTGTGAAAGCAGAACTGCCATAATTGCCATAACTGAAATAATTGTCCAAATCACGACAAAAATGGTAGTCTGCCGGAGCAAGACCTTTACCAGATACGTACGCCATTATCTTTAAAAACGGGAAAAAAATCACGGTTATTGTATGGGAGCCCGCCTTCAGTATTTATTTTATTTTAATTATTTATTTATGTAATTTGAATATATAACCAAATATTCTGTGAACATTTTAAGCGTCTATCTGTTTCCGTTATTAATATGGAGCAAAAAACGGCAAAAATTCACGTTTGTTGTATGGGAGCCCCCTTAAATATTTTTATTCTTAGTACTTTTTGTTATAGCGGCAACAGAAATACTAACACAATCTCTGGAAATTACAACTGTCTCGCTATTACGGTTTATGAGATACAGCCTGGTGACAGACGGACAAACGAACAGAGAAGTTTCATGAATAGGGTTCGTTTTACCTTTTAGGTACGGAATCCTCAAAATCACAAAGTAGCTCGCAATCATTGTACTACATATACGTACCTACATATTTAATGAATATATTTCATTATAAATAAGTTATGTAATCTATGTACTTATCCACTTAACCGCAAATTTTATTCCAATTTTTACGGTTAAGTAGAAAAGTACTGAAATTAATAACTTACTATTTCATTTCTAACACAAGGTACCGATTCTTTTTTTTTTTTAAATTTGATCGACAAGTCTTTCCAAAGTAGATAACTTCTCTTTTAAAATGCATTGAGCATAATTTCGACGAATGAGACGGAAGCCAATTTTCTTCTCTACGGTCTATCTGGACAAATCGTATCCACTTTTTTCCTACAACATTATTTTTATTCGGAAACCAAAAATAACAAAAACCTAGATAAATGAATAGTAATTGTTCATTCAATTTTGTTTATTAATATGATATGATTGTGTTTAAATAGAGTTAATAATAAATAAACTTGAAATATAGTAATATTTTAAGTTTATTTAGCTATATTTTAAATGTCAATAAAATACAACAAAATGTATTCATCTTAATAAGTATGTATTATCGATAACTAAATCGATAAACAACATTACTACATCTCTACAAGAAAATAGTAAAACTAGTCAACAATAGAGGGCGCTTATTACAATAATGGAAAATTTTCTAGAACTATTTAAGATTTTTTTTAAATTTGAATTGCAGACCAAATATAAATAATTCATAGAAAAACATTCCGAAGTTAAGTCCAGTCGTTTTACTATAACGAGATGTACAGTAACACAAAGCGCAACATGGCATATTTCCTTAGAAAATGTTTATTCTTGGTGGACACAAATTACGTCCTGACGCGCAGACTAGACTGAGCGACTTTTAACCAAGTCGATAAAATATTGGCTTACGATTTTGTTCGTGATGTCCTGTCTATTGTAAATATAATTTTAATGTCTTTGCTTGTAGGTTTTGATTCCCTAGCGTGTGACGGAAATTCGTCTAAGGTGTCGGAATAAACTGCTGTATCTTTTGATCGCTTTAACTTAGAAGTTTGATTTTTTCACTGCTTAAAGGGACAATAGACCTAGGTATTTGGTATAAATTTCAATTTGATACCTTTATTAGTTCGTGAGAAATAAGGTAGTAAGTTTCATTTTATTAAAATATGTTTATTATATTATATAACTAAAAAAATGTGATTTTCGCAATTTTTCCTATATTTGCATTATATGACAATCCTTCATGCCAAATTTCAAGATTCTGAGTTTACGGGAAGTATCCTGTAGGTTTTGATTCCTTTGCGAGTGTCGAAAATTTGTTGAAAATATCGACATATCGGCTGTATCTTTTGATTGGCTTGGCTTAGAAGTTTGATATTTTCACAGCTTAAAGGGACAATAGACCTAGGTATTTGGTGTAAATTTAAATTTGATAACTTTATTCGTTCGTGAGAAATAAGGTAGTAAGTTCCATTTTATTAAAATATGTTTATTATATTATATAACTAAAAAAATGTGATTTTCGTAATTTTTCCTATATTTGCATTATATGATAATCCTTCATGCCAAATTTCAAGATTCTGAGTTTACGGGAAGTATCCTGTAGGTTTTGATTCCTTTGCGAGTGTCGAAAATTTGTTGAAAATATCGACATAATCGGCTGTATCTTTTGATTGGCTTGGCTTAGAAGTTTGATATTTTCACAGCATAAAGGGACAATAGACCCGAGTAATCCTTGTGAATTTCAGCTTGATACGTCTACGCGTTCTTGAGATAAAGGGTCTTGACAGACAGACAGACAGACAGACAGACAGACAGACAGACAGACAGACAGACAGACGGACAACAAAGTGATCCTATAAGGGTTCCGTTTTTTCCTTTTGAGGTACGGAACCCTAAAAACTGAGTGAATAGGAAAGAAGACGGCAGTTGAGCGAGGTGATGCAATGTTACACCCAACAATACGACTAAAAATGCTGCGCCAGAGGGAGATTGATCTGGAGATCCTCCACGACCGAATTCCCGACACAACAACATTTGGCACATCGTGCCCGGTACACATCCCAACACAACTACTCAGACCCGTCCTCAGTACACAATACTGATTGCATACAATACTAGGCATAGCAATAACTAATATTACAAGACAGAACAATAAATTAATTTATTTACCAAGTGACAGCAATAGAGTGAAAACGTACTCAGTACATACAGTATATGTGATCGAAGTTTCAAATGAAATTTAATTTGACGAACTGTTTTTTATCAATTAAGTAAATTCTAAGGCTCTATTTCTAAGGCCTCAGCGCTCTGAGGTTATCACTGACAATACAATATATCAAACACAGAGACAATATAACCAAATTAATTTTATAGATAGAGATCTATAAAATTGATTTGGTTATATTGTCTCAAAAATACATGGTGAAATAATAAAAGTTATATGGCTCGACGCGGAGACTTGCGGGCGAAGTGCAGTGGGTAGTTTGACGCTCGGTAAGGACCAGGCCCGGGTCAACGGTGCGTTGCGTTTCACCCACGCCTCAAAGAGATGTCAGCACATTGTGACGGGGTCCACGAAGACCGTTGCCTTCTGGGTCAGGGTTGCAGGTTGGTTGAAAGAGAAACCGTGGCCCTGGCGCACAGGCAAGTGAAAGAACACGGGTGGGTTGTAGTCAATAAAAGTCTGCCACGCCCTTTCGCTTCGCCCAGAGCGGGAGTGGTTATTTGACGATTTCTCATCCACACCAAAAATGAAGAGTCTGGTCCGAACCTGGTCGATCGGCCCATATGGTCGATCGACCAGGTTAAGCCGCGCTTGCCGCAGTGGATGTGTGACATTTTTTTACATATCGTAACAGTGCCTCTAAAATCACTTTAAGCCGTTTGTCCAAGCTGTCATTTTTGGATCTTTGACAGTCAAACTGGTCGTCAGAAGTCTGACAACCAGTGTTACCTTATTTCATTACCCGGTTACTAGTTTGTGGTGGTCAGATAGGCAGACTTTGTCTTAAAGCTGACCCCTAACGTTGTTGATACTACTACGATCCAGACGAAGTGTTTCACCTCGTCTTTTATACTGCGTACATCGAGGGACTGAAACAATTTGCCAGCGGCGGTGTTTCCATATGACTACAATTTAAGTGTCTTCAAGGCTAGAGTGAATAGGTTCTTAATAAACTAGCGTGCTTTACTATTTAAGATTGCATCACTGCATAGCATCAGGCGGAATTGCGTTAAAACTCTAGTTTTTAATTATAAAAAAATACCTGGTCGGGAAGAAGCTAGACAGACGATCATTATGAACGTCACATACATATGTAGAACAAACAAAACTGACTTTTGTAAATAAAATGTACCGACATTTTATTTACAAAAGTCCTTTAAGCAGCAAAGGTTGAAGTATCTATTACTTAAATAGTTCTGCTTGCTTAGTTAGTATCTGAAAGCACAGACTATTTAATGGTCAGATAAGCACTAAATAACATAATTTATTATTCCATTAAAATCATGAAGACGATTAATTGAATAGACTGGCCATAAGTCGCCTAGTATATTATTCCACCCACGTTGTTACTATCGATTGAATACGGTTATTTAGGAATTGATAATGCCGAAGTTAGGTACAGGCACGAGCATAAATATCTTAAGAAAAATCCAAAGTGATTTTCTTGAGAAATGGAGAACATATTCTTAATACAAGTATGTTTATTTTTTGATGGGAAACCATAAAATGGGCTTTCCCGCTCTGGGCGGAGCGGAAGGGCGTGTCTGACTTTTACCGACTAAAACTCACCCGTGTTCCTTCAGTTTTCTGTGAGCCAGGAGCCACAGTAACTCTTTCGAACAACCCGCGGCCCTGGCAGATATCTAGGATTGTCATATTGCAATGAGTCAGGTCAGGTGTATTTAATGTCGTGTTGAGTCAGTCTCATGCACGAGGTAGCATTTAAACACGCGGGGAAGTACCAAATATGAGATTTCAATTCGTTTCAACTGCTTTCTGAGGTTATTTATCACTGACATTACTGACATCGGAGAAGAAAAAAAAAATGCGAGGAAACACTTAGTTACGTATAAACCATAACGTTAGAGTGAAAAATATAATGAAAAATTTGCCTATTCAAATAGAGGGAACGTGGCTATCAGTCAGTTAATGAGCAATAACTCGTGAATTAATCATCACGCTAGTTCTAGACGAGTTGGCGATTTCAGACATATAATATACGATGAGTCAAGCACTCTAATTGTGTAACATATGTACGGACGACAAGCTATCCGAAACTGTCAAATATTCCCAATCAATCTTGAGCCTTAAAGCTTTAGAGATAAAGTTGAAAATCTAATAAAAAATCTGACAGATTGTAAAAGTTTGATGTGCCATGTGTGTGTGTGAGTGTCGTCTGTAGCGTCGATCTCAATAAAAATCATTTTGAAAGATTTTGCGGAACTATTGCTTCATTTGTTCGAAAAACGAGTGTCGTCTCAACAACGTAAATAACTCAATGAATGTTGTTGAACTGTCAAAATGAAACCCATTGCTAATGATTCTTTTTCTTCTTCTTCTTCAACCTATAGATGTCCACTGCTAGACAAAGGCCTCCCCCAAGGCTTTCCACGCTGACCGGTCTTGTGCTGCCCGCATCCATCGGCTTCCCGCGACTTTCACCAGTTCATCGCTCCACCTTGTTGGGAGCCTCCCTACGCTGCGTCTAGTACGTGGCCGCCACTCCAGAACCTTACCGCCCCATCGGCCATCGGTTCTACGAGCAATGTGCCCTACCAACTGCCACTTAAGTTTAGCGACTCACAGAACTATGTCGGTGACTTTGGTTCTTCTGCGGATCTCCTCATTTCTGATTTGATCACGCAGAGAAACTCCGAGCGTAGCTCTTTCCATTGCCCTTTGTGTGTACTTTGTGTTTACTGATTCTGTGTTACTTAATTAGGCCGTAGATGTATAAAATTAAGCGAAGCAAAATGAGTACGTAAGCATCGTACTTTTATGCTTTTCTGTAATTCCTGCCATGTGTAGAAAGCGTCAGTTTATGTATATTTGTGAATGGTGTAAGGTACTTATGCTGGTGACTTATTCCGAATTATAAATTTGCCAAAGTTTATTTCGAATTATTAATTTGCCAAAGTTTAAATCAAAGTATTTTGAACCAAGCTGTAGGTAATAAAATAATTATCTGACAATTGTGTAGAATTATAGAGAGTACCTATACGCCATCTTAGAAATTTGCAGGACAATTCTCGAAATTAAAAATTTTCTATACGTAGTCTCATCTCTGTGAGAAACAAATGTCAATAATTTGTCATAATTTAGGAAAATTTGGGATATTTTTGGGATTTTGAGTATACATTAAAAAATAAATAAAATTTCTTTTTATAGTATCTACACATCTATGAACGATTTTTCGATATTCCTTTATAAACTACATACCTTTATGTTTTAATATGAACCCTTTGATGTAAAGTCAGGCATATTAATTGTTAAGCAAATTGACTACTGATTTAGATTGTCCGTAAATTCAAGCTCTTGAAGCTCCAATTAAACGGACTAACTAATTAATTAAACGGACAATCAATTCGGTCGGTAGGGTGTCCATGCCATAGTTCTATAAACGAACAAGTACTTTTTTCAATCTTCAGATAATTTTCATCTAAGATATTGAGTTATAGTTTTAGGTTTTTTTTTTTTAGGGTTCCGTACCTCAAAAGGAAAAAACGGAACCCTTATAGGATCACTTTGTTGTCCGTCTGTCTGTCTGTCTGTCTGTCTGTCTGTCTGTCTGTCTGTCTGTCTGTCTGTCAAGACCCTTTATCTCAAGAACGCGTAGACGTATCAAGCTGAAATTCACAAGGATTACTCGGGTCTATTGTCCCTTTATGCTGTGAAAATATCAAACTTCTAAGCCAAGCCAATCAAAAGATACAGCCGATTATGTCGATATTTTCAACAAATTTTCGACACTCGCAAAGGAATCAAAACCTACAGGATACTTCCCGTAAACTCAGAATCTTGAAATTTGGCATGAAGGATTATCATATAATGCAAATATAGGAAAAATTACGAAAATCACATTTTTTTAGTTATATAATATAATAAACATATTTTAATAAAATGGAACTTACTACCTTATTTCTCACGAACGAATAAAGTTATCAAATTTAAATTTACACCAAATACCTAGGTCTATTGTCCCTTTAAGCTGTGAAAATATCAAACTTCTAAGCCAAGCCAATCAAAAGATACAGCCGATATGTCGATATTTTCAACAGATTTTCGACACTCGCAAAGGAATCAAAACCTACAGGATACTTCCCGTAAACTCAGAATCTTGAAATTTGGCATGAAGGATTGTCATATAATGCAAATATAGGAAAAATTGCGAAAATCACATTTTTTAGTTATATAATATAATAAACATATTTTAATAAAATGGAACTTACTACCTTATTTCTCACGAACTAATAAAGGTATCAAATTGAAATTTATACCAAATACCTAGGTCTATTGTCCCTTTAAGCGGTGAAAAAATCAAACTTCTAAGTTAAAGTGATCAAAAGATACAGCAGTTTATACCGACACCTTAGACGAATTTCCGTCACACGCTAGGGAATCAAAACCTACAAGCAAAGACATTAAAATTATATTTACAATAGACAGGACATCACGAACAAAATCGTAAGCCAATATTTTATCGACTTGGTTAAAAGTCGCTCAGTCTAGTCTGCGCGTCAGGACGTAATTTGTGTCCACCAAGAATAAACATTTTCTAAGGAAATATGCCATGTTGCGCTTTGTGTTACTGTACATCTCGTTATAGTAAAACGACTGGACTTAACTTCGGAATGTTTTTCTATGAATTATTTATATTTGGTCTGCAATTCAAATTTAAAAAAAATCTTAAATAGTTCTAGAAAATTTTCCATTATTGTAATAAGCGCCCTCTATTGTTGACTAGTTTTACTATTTTCTTGTAGAGATGTAGTAATGTTGTTTATCGATTTAGTTATCGATAATACATACTTATTAAGATGAATACATTTTGTTGTATTTTATTGACATTTAAAATATAGCTAAATAAACTTAAAATATTACTATATTTCAAGTTTATTTATTATTAACTCTATTTAAACACAATCATATCATATTAATAAACAAAATTGAATGAACAATTACTATTCATTTATCTAGGTTTTTGTTATTTTTGGTTTCCGAATAAAAATAATGTTGTAGGGAAAAAGTGGATACGATTTGTCCAGATAGACCGTAGAGAAGAAAATTGGCTTCCGTCTCATTCGTCGAAATTATGCTCAATGCATTTTAAAAGAGAAGTTATCTACTTTGGAAAGACTTGTCGATCAAATTTAAAAAAAAAAAAGAATCGGTACCTTGTGTTAGAAATGAAATAGTAAGTTATTAATTTCAGTACTTTTCTACTTAACCGTAAAAATTGGAATAAAATTTGCGGTTAAGTGGATAAGTACATAGATTACATAACTTATTTATAATGAAATATATTCATTAAATATGTAGGTACGTATATGTAGTACAATGATTGCGAGCTACTTTGTGATTTTGAGGATTCCGTACCTAAAAGGTAAAACGAACCCTATTCATGAAACTTCTCTGTTCGTTTGTCCGTCTGTCACCAGGCTGTATCTCATAAACCGTAATAGCGAGACAGTTGTAATTTCCAGAGATTGTGTTAGTATTTCTGTTGCCGCTATAACAAAAAGTACTAAGAATAAAAATATTTAAGGGGGCTCCCATACAACAAACGTGAATTTTTGCCGTTTTTTGCTCCATATTAATAACGGAAACAGATAGACGCTTAAAATGTTCACAGAATATTTGGTTATATATTCAAATTACATAAATAAATAATTAAAATAAAATAAATACTGAAGGCGGGCTCCCATACAATAACCGTGATTTTTTTCCCGTTTTTAAAGATAATGGCGTACGTATCTGGTAAAGGTCTTGCTCCGGCAGACTACCATTTTTGTCGTGATTTGGACAATTATTTCAGTTATGGCAATTATGGCAGTTCTGCTTTCACACAGTTTGTGCAGTCTAGATCCTCAGAGTTCTATCACAAAGGCATAAACGACCTTCCTGTATATTGATTATAAATGAATTATTTAAAAATTAAAAAATAAGCAATTATTTAGATTTTAAGTACTAATCATCAATTTTAAACTTTAACGCCTATTATATTAAAAGAATTATATAAATAAGAAACTTGTAAACTTGAAATTACCCATAATTATTCTGCTTCCTAATTTTTTGTTTCAAGCTATCATAATGCGACAAAACATCGTCGTAGTAAGTTCTTTGAATATTATCGATAACTTTATATCGAAATGATACAAACCCTACCACAGTTTTTTGCATTGCCATTTAAAAATATTTGCAAACAAACGTGTAAAAAGAATAATTTTGCTAAAACGAAATGCAAACGAAAATTGCAAAACAAAATGCGCTTTATGGCCTAAAAGGTATATTACACTCAAAAATCGCAATAAACTGACCGTTAAAATAATTCGTAAGCATAAAACATCTAAAATGCCAATAGACGGTGTCACGGAAAATGAATAGTAGCGAATAAAATTCTAAAACAGTTTTTGTTTGTACAAGACAAGTTTCACTTAATTTATTTACTTTTCAATATTTATTTACCCGATTTGAACTATACTAGGGTATTAAATCGGATCTGGCAACATAGACCACACTGGCCACCTACCGGGCAATAGCTGAATATATTTTATATAAACTTATTTCATTTTTACTATTTGATGTCTCCAATTGTCGATCTAATTTTGCTATATTGTACTAGATGGCGGAACTGAGCCATGGGATCACAGTTTTTCTATGCCATTTTGACACATGAGCCCTCATATCTTAAATCTCTTTGCCTACAAGGTACTTCCCGTGAACTCAGAATCTTGAAATTCGGCACGAAGCAACTTTATATTATAGTACAGACAGATAAAGGAAAAATTGTGAAAATGATAAATTTGAAGTTACATAAAATATTAAAATATTATTTTTGCTTACATGACATAAAATATTTTTTTAATAATTATAAACTTACTACCTACCCTTTTTCACATGAACGCGTAGAGATATTAAAGTTGAAATTCATATCAAACACTTCTTAAATCTAATTGCCTCTAAACTCTGAAAAATTCTAAATCAATGCTAGTATTATAAATGCGAAAGTAACTCTGTCTGTCTGTTACGCTTTCCCGCCTAAACCTCTCAACCGATTTTGATGAAGTTTGGCACAGACAATCTTTAGACCCTGAAAAAGAACATAGGCTACCTTTTATCCCGGAAAAATTTGATGTTCCCAAGGGGAATTTAAAGAGCGCGATATAACCGAACTCCACGCGGGCGAAGCCGCTGGCGGAAAGCTAGTACGTCATAAATTGTAAACCGCTACGTTTGTACGGCGGAACCCTCGGTGTGCGAGTCCGACTCGCATTTGGCCGGTTTTTTAGTTTTAAGTAGTTGACATATATCGATTTAAAAGGTTTGCTGTTTATGAAAAAAAAAAAGAGTCAAGAAATAGTGACCACATGCCATATAATTAGAATCGGCCCTAAAATGTAATGACTGTATATTCTTCATTTCAGCGTTTCAATTCAAAATTAGGTGCCGAGTTTGGCGATTTCAGTGGCGTCCATCAGTTACAACACACAGGAAACGATATTTTCATCAATTATATATGGAGCAGCATCACTTTTGCTCTCCAGGATGAATTCATCCTAAAAATGGATGAATATTTAATAGGTAACCTCGTTTCATTTCACCTACTAGATGTATTCACACTCGGCTACGCGGATTTAATTTTTTTTATTATTATTATAAACTAGTGCTTGACTGCATTCTCGCCTGATGATAACCAGTGATGCAATCGTTGGTAGTAAAGCGCGCTAGCTTATTAAGAGTCTTTTCACTCAAAAACCGAGTAAATAGGAAGGAAAATGGCAATTGAGCGAGGTGATGCAATGTTAAACCATACAACACTACCAACGACGCTGCGGCAGATTGATCTGGAGACCCTCCACGACCAAACTATCGACACAAAACATTTGGCGCATCGTACCCAGTACACATCGCAACACAACTGCTCAGAGCCGTCTTCCGTACGGATTCACCAGACATCATGCTGGAACACGACGAATCGCTTGGCGGCAAGACTTTGTCTGGTGGGTGGTAACTTCTGCCGGCTGTCGATATTATAGCCTACCACCGAGCAACAAATTATCTTATAAAAGACGCATCCTGACTTTTCTACAGCAATGCGACTCTGTAACCATCTCACCATGAAAACTCAGGAGACCTAGTCTGATAATCTCATAATGATCGATTTTGACAAGTTTCGTAATCTATTAACAAAATGGCGTCATTATGATTTTTCTATAACACTCTACTCCATCTTAATAAATGTTCAGATTGAGTAGCAGTGTTTAGAAAATCGTTTCAACTAACGGGTTTTATAATAAAGGTAATACGGCAATGCTATTCTGGTACCATATCTTTACGAGACGTCTGGCCGATGAATTGATTGATCATTATGAATTTAGCAGATTACGAAATTTTTGCACAATGACAATGGAGTCGTGTTGGAATGACAAATTTATAAAAATAGCAGAGTAAAGTGAGCAGAGCATATTGACACTATCGACAGACCACTCTAAGCTCATATCGCCAAACTATTCATGATGGCATTTTTACAGAATCTATCGGCAGATAGCTATTTTTAAAGTTCTATGTTACAACTGGGAATGCTTCAGAGATATACTATATAGTAAAACTAACCCTATCTATGGGGAAGGCAGATGGGGCAAAAAGGCTCTTGAATGGCGACCACGTACCGGCAACCGCAACATCAGACACCCACCGACTAAGTGATCGGAAGAATCCAAAATCGTAAAGAAGCGCTAGATGCAGGTCGCGTCCAACCGTTCTTTTGAGAAATCCTTGGAGGAGAACTATGTTCAACAGTGGGACTTCATGTGGCTGAGATGATGATGAACCTTACCTACCTATGCTCCTTATGTTTATATTCCTTTCATGTTTATTTATTCAAAGTATATATAAGAGGAATGCAGGCGCAAGATCATGACTAGTTACAATAAATGCTAACATATAAGTATTGATTTACGTGTGACTGTTTGTAAATAATCTTTATTAATTATTGAATTATTGCGTTTCAAACACGTGATCGGTACGCAGCCTCTGATCGAACTGAAATGGTGGATAACCAGAGAAGCTAGACAAGCGCTTTCAAAGCGTTTCGCGTCACTACGACTTACATAACCATTTTTCGCAATTCTAAGAAAGTTCACTGACTTCAGTCTGAATTTATCAAAAATATCTCTGGTTTATCTGTGGACCCTGTCACTTCGTGCTGACATCTCCTTCTCCGTGCGCTTGGAAAACGACGCACCGTTTCGACCCAGGCTAGCATTATTATTCTGTAAAGAACTCGCGATGAAAACTTAGGTTAAAGAAGCTGTCAATCCGCGTAATTTAAAGGACTACCACTATGAACAGCTCACGTTACTTAAGTTTTAACCAACTTAATTGATGGAGTATGTTACTATATAGGTTGCTCCGTCCCCTGAATTATGATTCGGTTTCGGCGTCCTAATTATCTAATCGCTATAATAGAAATTGAGTCTCGACAAATTCAGACTTTATAAGCACATAATGACGATAGTATCATTAACAATATAATGGAATACACCATGTGTATGGATTATACATCTTTATATATATACTAGCTGACCCGGCGAACTTCGTTCCGCCTTAAAGGCAATATCACATGACTACTTTTTAAATTAGGATAATTTTAAATAAATGAATATTATTATTCAATGATTCTTTATTTGGGAGCACAATTCTGGCGGTTCTCCGGAAATCTTTAATGTGCTACAATACTCGCAAACAACATCCATTGGCCCAATGCGAACGCCATTGCGCTTTATATGCGTATTGAAACGCTGCCCAATTCAAATCAGTATTTGATGAATTTCTTCTTGTGCTTCGTAAATTGTCTTGCGCTTGATCTCTGAGGTTTGCTCGACGATTTCGCATTGCCAACCAAGCCGTTTCACGGGCTGCCTCCCTTTGCTCTGGTGAGGAAGAAGCACGAAGTCGAGCCATACTAAGGCTGCGCTCTTCAAGTGCAATTTCTTGCTCTTCTTCAGTTCTTTTTTTTTTTTGTTTTGGATGGGAAATCATCAAATGACCTCTCCCGCTCTGGGCGGAGCGGAAGGGCGTGTCAGACTTTTACCTAGACTAAAACCCACCCGTGTTCCTTCACTTGCCTGTGCAACGGCCAGTGCCATGGTTTCTTTTTTAACCAACCCGCAACCCTGTGGACCAGTCCTCGTGGACCCCGTCAAGGTGTGCTGACATCTCTTTGAGGCGCGTGTGAAACACAACGCGCCATCAACCCGGGCCAGATTCTTACCAGGAGGCTAGTTGCCTATCTCTCGCCGCCCGCAAGCCCGCGCCTACGGTGGTCGGGAGTCCAATGTTGCCTCCCGACCAGGGCGCTTCCTGCGGCGGTTTGAGGCGTGAGGGTAGTGGGATTTCCGCTACCTCACACGCTCCGCCTCCTCCTTTGCCAGCATTACTGCTTCACAGAAGGAGGTGAAAACTTTCCATGCACTCTTGCTCCGGACTATAGCCCGGACCAGGGTCGGACGCGGGAGATCGCCGCCGATCGCCGCTACGAGGACACGGCTGTGCTCTACCCAAGCCGGGCAGTGCTCCACCATATGCTCCACCGTGTCCTCAGGGCGATGCACACAGTGGTCACCCTGGCGTTTCCTCCCGCCTTATACGGAACAGGAACCTCCGGAAACAGCCGTGTCCGGTGAGGACCTACGTCAGTCAGAAGGTGAGGACGCAGTGGCGCCTCTTTAGCTACTCCTCAAAGAGAGGATTTACCGCCGCTATTGTGGCGTACTCAGTGCTGGATTGCGACAATCACACTTTCCATGTCGCCATAAGATCCCACCGGAGCTCTGTCCGCTGTACTGCGATTTTTCCCGGCAACGGAGTTATGCCTCCTCTCGTCACTCCCACATGTGGGCGAGGGATAGTGTTTCTCCACAATTTAATGGATGTTATTATACATATCATATAAAAGTTTCTTTTTAATTACTATTATACTTATAATTACTATTAAAAGAAACCTCATCAAAATATGTTTCGCAGTTTTAAAGATTTAATCATACAAAGGGACATAGGGAAAGAGAAAGTAACTTTGTTTTATACTATGTAGTGAAGTGGTAAATGGCACAGCAATACAATATTAGAAATTTTGAAGTTGAAGTTTGCTTTGGGGCTTTTATTAAAAAAATTAAACCGGCAGAGAGCATTTATATTCCTTGTTTTAAATAAATGCATCAACATTCAACCGGTAAGACTTTTTTTTAATATGCTTAGTAGTGTAGGAGTGTGTTTGTACCATTTTTAACAAATGAACCGCTAACTTATATTTTGACTGAGTTGTTTTGTTATTCCATGTCAGTTGCATTTTGTTATACCATGTCTTATGTCACGTCACACGGGAACGACGGGAACAACGGGAACGGGATAAAAAGTATCCTATGTGATATGTCCTTCTCCCAGTTCTTATCTACCTCCCTACCAATTTTGAACCATACTGGTTAAGCGGTTCTTGAGTTATAAATATAGTAACTAACACGACTTTCATTTATATACATAGACTTCATTCAAATCGGACCAGCCTAGGAGGAATTCAGTGACGTACACACGTACAGCAGATTTAGGATGGAAAGAAGAAACCCATGGAAAGCTTTGTCATCTACATTTGTAACAAAGATAGCATACCTCTCTCTACCCCTAGAGCTCTTGTTTCTGTCTCTTTAAGTAAAATAAAAAATCTTAAATAATTATTTATTTCTATTTATTTTTTTCTCTTTTAGTTCATAAGTATAAATTTAGTTAAATAAAAAAAAAATATCTTTTTTATTTTTTCGCCTTTTAGTTCTTATGTACAATTATATTTTTAAGTAACTAAATAAATTAAAAAAAACTATAAACTTGTCTAAAAACAAAAAAAAAAACTTGTGATTGACCGGGTTTGAACCGAGGAACACCAGCCATCGCGAGTAGACCATACCAATATTGACTACGCTACAGCCGCTATGTCAAGCCGCGCGAAATTAGCGCCCATATTATGCGTGAAATATTGCGAAAGAGAAAACTCGAAAATATGCGCTTCCCCAGACATAAGACTGAGCTAGATCGATTTTTCGTCCCTGAAAACCACCACATATTTATTTTCAGCGAAATCGTTAGGGCCGTTTCCGAGATCCCATGCTTCTTCAAGCGATTAGCGCCATCTGCCGGGTTGATTTGTGAATCTAAACGATCCAGGTCGCCACTCAAACGCATACAGAAAAATTCATTAAAATCGGTCAAGCCGTTTAGGAGGAGTTCAATGACATACACACGTACAGCAGAATTATATATATAAAGACTAGCTGACCCGGCGAACTTCGTTCCGCCTTAAACGCAATATCACATGACTACTTTTTAAATTAGGATAATTTTAAATAAATGAATATTATTATTCAATGATTCTTTATTTGGGAGCACAATCCTGGCGATTCTCCGGAAATCTTTAATGTGTTACAATACTCGGAAACAACATCCATTGGCCCAATGCGAACGCCATTGCGCTATATTATATGCGTATTGAAACGCTGCCCGATTCAAATCAGTATTTGATGAATTTCTTCTTGTGCTTCGTAAATTATGTAGCGCTTGTTCTCTGAGGTTTGCTCAACGATTTCGCATTGCCAACCGAGTCATTTCACGGGCTGCCTCCCTTTGCTCTGGTGAGTGAGAAGCACGAAGTCGAGCCATACTAAGGCTGCGCTCTTCAAGTGCATTTTATTGCTCTTCTTCAGTTCTTTTTTTGTTTTGGATAGGAAATCATCAAATGACCTCTCCCGCTCTGGGCGGAGCGGAAGGGCGTGTCAGACTTTTACCTAGACTAAAACCCACCCGTGTTCCTTGCCTGTGCAACGGCCAGTGCCATGGTTTCTTTTTTAACCAACCCGCAACCCTGTGGACCAGTCCTCGTGGACCCCGTCAAGGTGTGCTGACATCTCTTTGAGGCGCGTGTGAAACACAACGCGCCATCAACCCGGGCCAGATTCTTACCAGGAGGCTAGTTGCCTATCTCTCGCCGCCCGCAAGCCCGCGCCTACGGTGGTCGGGAGTCCAATGTTGCCTCCCGACCAGGGCGCTTCCTGCGGCGGTTTGAGGCGTGAGGGTAGTGGGATTTCCGCTACCTCACACGCTCCGCCTCCTCCTTTGCCAGCATTACTGCTTCACAGAAGGAGGTGAAAACTTTCCATGCACTCTTGCTCCGGACTATAGCCCGGACCAGGGTCGGACGCGAGAGTTCGCCGCCGATCGCCGCTACGAGGACACGGCTGTGCTCTACCCAAGCCGGGCAGTGCTCCACCATATGCTCCACCGTGTCCTCAGGGCGATGCACACAGTGGTCACCCTGGCGTTTCCTCCCGCCTTATACGGAACAGGAACCTCCTGAAACAGCCGTGTCCGGTGAGGACCTACGTCAGTCGGAAGGTGAGGACGCCGCCGTGGCGCCTCTCTAGCTACTCCTCAAAGAGAGGACTTACCGCCGCTATTGTGGCGTGTTCAGTGCTGGATTGCGACAATCATACTTTCCATGTCGCCATGAGGTCCCGCCGGAGCTCTGTCCGCTGTACTGCGATTTTTCGCGGCAACGGAGTTATGCCTCCTCTCGTCACTCCCACATGTGGGCGAGGGATAGTGTTTCTCCACAATTTAATGGATGTTATTATACATATCATATAAAAGTTTCTTTTTAATTAATATTATACTTATAATTACTATTAAAAGAAACCTCATCAAAATATGTTTCGCAGTTTTAAAGATTTAATCATACAAAGGGACATAGGGAAAGAGAAAGTAACTTTGTTTTATACTATGTAGTGAAGTGGTAAATGGCACAGCAATACAATATTACAAATTTTGAAGTTTAAGTTTGCTTTGGGGCTTTTATTAAAAAAATTAAACCGGCAGAGAGTATTTATATTCCTTGCTTTAAATGAATGCATCAACATTAAACCGGTAAGACTTTTTTTTTATATGCTGAGTAGTGCAGCAGTGTGTTTGTAGCATTTTTAACAAATGAACCGCTAACTTGTATTTTGACTGAGTTGTTTTGTTATTCTATGTCAGTTGCGTTTTGTTATACCATGTCTTATGTCACGTCACATGGGAACGACGGGAACAACGGGAACGGGATAAAAAGTATCCTATATGATATGTCCTTCTCCCAGTTCTTATCTACCTCTCTACCAATTTTGAACCATACTGGTTAAGCGGTTCTTGGGTTATAAATAGAGTAACTAACACGACTTTGATTTACATAGACTTCATTCAAATCGGAGCAGCCCTTTAGGAGGAATTCAGTGACGTACACACGTACAGCAGATTTAGGATGGAAAGAAGAAACCCATGGAAAGCTTTGTCATCTACATTTGTAACAAAGATATCATACCTCTCTCTCTACCCCTAGAGCTCTTGTTTCTGTCTCTTTAAGTTAAATAAAAAATCTTAAATATTTATTTATTTCTATTTATTTTTTTCTCTTTTAGTTCTTAAGTACAAATTTAGTTAAATAAAAAAAAAAATCTTTTTTAATTTTTCGCCTTTTAGTTCTTATGTACAATTTTCTTTTTAAATAACTAAAAAAATTAAAAAAACTATAAACTTGTCTAAAAACAAAAAAAAAAAAACTTGTGATTGACCGGGTTTGAACCGAGGAACACCAGCTATCGCGAGTAAACCATACTAATATCGACTACGCTACAGCCGCTATGTCAAGCCGCGCGAAATTAGCGCCCATATTATGCGTGAAATATTGCGAAAGAGAAAACTCGAAAATATGCGCTTCCCCAGACATAAGACTGAGCTAAATCGATTTTTCGTCCCCGAAAACCACCACATATTAATTTTCAGCGAAATCGTTAGGGCCGTTTCCGAGATCACATGCGATTAGCGCCATCTGCCGGGTTGATTTGTGAATCTAAACGATCCAGGTCGCCACTCAAACGCATACAGAAAAATTCATTAAAATCGGTCAAGCCGTTTAGGAGGAGTTCAATGACATACACACGTACAGCAGAATTATATATATAAAGATAAATTATTGTATTAGAATGTGTATTGTAAGTAAATATAGATATTACTGATAAGATTACACAATTGGTGGTTTTATCTCTAAATGCGATCTTTTAGTAACAGTCTTATAATGGATTAAAGGGAGATGCGAGAGGCGTTGGCCTAATTGGCGAAGATCGCACGATGACAAGATGCGTTCTCTTCCTGCGATGTAAACATACAAATTTTATCATTATTACGAATTTCATGTGCTTGCACGATTAGTTACGGGGTTTTTTTGTTTTTAGATGCACCCGCCATCACAGAGCATTGCTTTGTTTCCACTAGCTTGGTAGACCAGTGCTTTTATTAGAACTTCGGTTTCTTATTGACAAAACTAGAGAGTTGCGTAAGCTCTTACATCTATAATTTACAGTTATTTTAACTTATAATTACTCTTTATTACTCTTTGTCTATGTTATTTTAATCTATTACACAGTACTTTATTTAAATCTATTCCTTTTCTATTTCTATATAACTTTACCTTCTAACCCCATTGTCTTAGTTGCGGGGTTCAAATTAGGACACTCTGATGAAATTTGTAGATATGTTTGAATTTCATCACACGACGAGAACGCATCGTATCATCGTGCGATCTACGCCAATTAGGACAACGCCAGAGACTAAATAATGCAGGAATGTACGTACACCAGTGTGAGTATAGTATTTCAAGTTTGCTATAGTGTGCATTGATTGTTTCGTTGTTTTCTTTAAGCAGGCGTCGGTACAGAAGTTTTCATGCAAACCACCGATTTTTTATCAAAATGAATAATGCATAGCAATGCATAGCTCTTCCTACACTGGTTATTCATATTCCTCTTTAGATTTCTACTATGACTTGAACCGTGGTACAAAGTTCTTTTCAACTAAAACTCCATCATTCAACTTTTAGTGAACGCTTGCATAATAGTATGCGTAATGAAAATTTTGCATGAGAATGAATTATCTTTGCATGTTCAAATTCATGAGATATTTTACTCTTTTCATGTCGTCATTATTTTCGGAAACAAACATTTTTCATCCCTATATTATTCTATTAGAGAAGAAAATTATTTTATAAAAAAAATATATTTTAAAAACAGAATTTACTCACTTTACTTATGACGTGTGTTAGAAGTTCCGGTAAGGAGATGGGTTCATATTTTACACTAATCCAAGTCCCATCACCCAGTGCACCCTGGTTGGCCAGGGTGCACTGGGTGGTGGCTGGTCAGCCAGCTCTGAGATAACCCTATTAACTGATTAAGGGTTTTATCTATATATGCCAAAATGGGTTTGAAGGCCGGAATATACTAAAAGTTGCTGCACCACAACATAAGTAATCTTCTAATATATAAAATTCTCGTGTTACGGTGTTTGTGGTTAAACTACTCCGAAACGGCTTTCCCGATTCTCATGAAATTTTGTGTGCATATTGGGTAGGTCTGAGAATCGGACAACATCTATTTTTTATCCCCCTCAATGTTAAGGGTAATCCACCCCTATTTTTTTTTAAATATAGATGTATATTGCCCTTTACAGCAAATGATTTAAATAAATAGTTTCGAAAATATTACAAATTTAAAAATTGTGGGTTGTCGCTTTTGCGGCGGTATCAGCTGGTTGGGCGGCGGGCCGCTATGTTTTTTATACAACGTTAACAGTTTTTTTGTAATGTATTTAGTATCAGGATTGCACCCGTGCGAAGCCGGGCGGGTCGCTAGTAGCTGTATAAATTCCATCGTTATTTTGAGTGAAGTGAGCTTAAACTTAAGCTCACAATGGGTCTCATAAGAAGGCTCAAGGTGCAAATGGTATTAGAAAGAGCTATGCTCAGAGTTTCTCTGCGCGATCGAATCAGAAATGAGAAAATCCGCAGAAGAACCAAAGTCACCGACATATGTAGCTCTTCGAGTCGCTAAATTTAAGTGGCAGTGGGCGGGGCACGTTGCTCGTAGAACCGATGGTCGATGGAGCAGTAAGGTTCGGGAGTGGCGGCCATATACTAAAAGACGCGGCGTGGGCAGGCCCTTAACAAGGTGGATCGATGAACTGGTGAAGGTTGCAGGATGGATGCGGGCAGCACAAGACCGGTCATCGTAAAGCCTTGGGGAAGGCCTTTGTCCAGCAGTGAACCTCTATACGCTGAAGAAGTCTCTTAGAATACCCTAGAATTAGCTGGAATGATAACTCAAACCACACTCACTTCGCCTAAGTTTACAGGGTTAAATGGTTACAGATTCGCCTTACTAGAGTAGGCGTAATAAGGTTGTTTATTCTACTAATCAACTTAGTACTTTTACCACACTTTATGTAGGTACCTATACCTAAAGTATTGAAGAAGTACTAACTTTACGCCGACCAGTAAACCAGGCCTCCACATAGCTCTCACTTTATACATCCGTCCAAAGATTTAAAGTGATAAGTTGAATTAACTTAATTAGGTGTTCTCTAAGTCCCCGGAAGTGTTACAAGTACCTAATAGTTAACTTTGAATTCGAAAGATCAATTTAACTTAATCCGCTGGATGTGAGAAGCAGAACCTACACTGGTTATTCATATTCCTCTTTAGATTTCTACTATGACTTGAACCGTGGTACAAAGTTCTTTTCAACTAAAACTCCATCATTCAACTTTTAGTGAACGCTTGCATAATAGTATGCGTAATGAAAATTTTGCATGAGAATGAATTATCTTTGCATGTTCAAATTCATGAGATATTTTACTCTTTTCATGTCGTCATTATTTTCGGAAACAAACATTTTTCATCCCTATATTATTCTATTAGAGAAGAAAATTATTTTATAAAAAAAATATATTTTAAAAACAGAATTTACTCACTTTACTTATGACGTGTGTTAGAAGTTCCGGTAAGGAGATGGGTTCATATTTTACACTAATCCAAGTCCCATCACCCAGTGCACCCTGGTTGGCCAGGGTGCACTGGGTGGTGGCTGGTCAGCCAGCTCTGAGATAACCCTATTAACTGATTAAGGGTTTTATCTATATATGCCAAAATGGGTTTGAAGGCCGGAATATACTAAAAGTTGCTGCACCACAACATAAGTAATCTTCTAATATATAAAATTCTCGTGTTACGGTGTTTGTGGTTAAACTACTCCGAAACGGCTTTCCCGATTCTCATGAAATTTTGTGTGCATATTGGGTAGGTCTGAGAATCGGACAACATCTATTTTTTATCCCCCTCAATGTTAAGGGTAATCCACCCCTATTTTTTTTTAAATATAGATGTATATTGCCCTTTACAGCAAATGATTTAAATAAATAGTTTCGAAAATATTACAAATTTAAAAATTGTGGGTTGTCGCTTTTGCGGCGGTATCAGCTGGTTGGGCGGCGGGCCGCTATGTTTTTTATACAACGTTAACAGTTTTTTTGTAATGTATTTAGTATCAGGATTGCACCCGTGCGAAGCCGGGCGGGTCGCTAGTAGCTGTATAAATTCCATCGTTATTTTGAGTGAAGTGAGCTTAAACTTAAGCTCACAATGGGTCTCATAAGAAGGCTCAAGGTGCAAATGGTATTAGAAAGAGCTATGCTCAGAGTTTCTCTGCGCGATCGAATCAGAAATGAGAAAATCCGCAGAAGAACCAAAGTCACCGACATATGTAGCTCTTCGAGTCGCTAAATTTAAGTGGCAGTGGGCGGGGCACGTTGCTCGTAGAACCGATGGTCGATGGAGCAGTAAGGTTCGGGAGTGGCGGCCATATACTAAAAGACGCGGCGTGGGCAGGCCCTTAACAAGGTGGATCGATGAACTGGTGAAGGTTGCAGGATGGATGCGGGCAGCACAAGACCGGTCATCGTAAAGCCTTGGGGAAGGCCTTTGTCCAGCAGTGAACCTCTATACGCTGAAGAAGTCTCTTAGAATACCCTAGAATTAGCTGGAATGATAACTCAAACCACACTCACTTCGCCTAAGTTTACAGGGTTAAATGGTTACAGATTCGCCTTACTAGAGTAGGCGTAATAAGGTTGTTTATTCTACTAATCAACTTAGTACTTTTACCACACTTTATGTAGGTACCTATACCTAAAGTATTGAAGAAGTACTAACTTTACGCCGACCAGTAAACCAGGCCTCCACATAGCTCTCACTTTATACATCCGTCCAAAGATTTAAAGTGATAAGTTGAATTAACTTAATTAGGTGTTCTCTAAGTCCCCGGAAGTGTTACAAGTACCTAATAGTTAACTTTGAATTCGAAAGATCAATTTAACTTAATCCGCTGGATGTGAGAAGCAGAACCGGTCCAAGTGATGGTCCTTGGGGGACGCAGTATATCCATTGATTCTTGAGTTATATTATGTAAGTATGTATTTGTGTAACTTTTCGTAATAAACTCACTTTTTTATTTGAATGTGCGTTTTGTTTGTGTGGAATAAACAATTTTTCTTTCTTTCTCCATCTATAACGTTATTATTTCTTTATAAGAAACCGGACTATGCGTAGTTTGTTCAGAATAAGCAACTGAATCGAGTCTAATCATTTTTACACCATGTTATATTTTTTCACAAATACATTTAGATATGGTTACCTAGCGCGCACGGTAGATTGTACAAATGCCCGCGCAATAGCTGACGCCAGAGGTCAACGTACCGTTCGCCCGCCCGAGCGAAGCGTGGAACATATTTTTGTTGGGACAGCCAAGTAGGATAACAAGCTCATAACTTTGTGGTTTAGTTGATATATTTTTGAAAAAAGTTAGTCCAAGTAAAACAATGTAATAGCACCCGCCTGGTGATGGGGTCAGATAGACGAACGAGAAATTTGAAACGAACGGAGTCGCAGGCAAAAAAAGCTAGTACTTAATACCTAGTTTAGGAGATAGGACATGATGTATGCGGATTCGTGTAGATATTTGATATTATATTATACATCTACTTTTATGTATGAATCACGTGAGTTGTCAAAGATTATTATTTCCAATTTGTATCTGATATACTAAGCACACATAAATAAGAACCAATACTTACTATTATTATTATATTAAAATCCTTAATTTGAATTAAACTTATTACGTTAGAAACAATGTATTATCCCCGTGTAAAACTGTTTCCTTTAAATCTATAGCTTCATAACTGGAATTAGTAGAAGTAATTAATAAGCAGGGTTTAAGTTGGTAAACCCGGCTTTTGTCAGTTGCCAGTGTTGCCAACCCTACATGGGGGCTTTGTTAAGCCGAGCGTACTATACAAGCCGCGAGACGCGACGGGTCGCAGAGCAACGCGTTTTCATATAAGCTCAAAGAAAATATTTGAATCTTATAAAGGAGTATTTTGTCAGTGCGTTACGTTGCAGCCTGCCATCTCAATCTGCTCCTTTATAGTTTTACGTGTAAATTATCACTGCAGTTTTCAAAACAGTGAAGGAAAATATCTTGAGGGCATCTCCTAGAAATAAAAAATCGATTATACAACATTATTTTTTGTTTATGCGAAACACGTGTCTAGTATTTTTAGTAAAGAATAATAATAATAATAATACGTTTATTATCCAAATAACTGTCCGACAACATAAAGATCTGGAGAACAATAATTACAGTAATAACAATAATTTAAAGAAACAAGCAAAGTACGGTCAAAACAATTTTCTTTTTTTTTTTTAAGCCCTGACTCCTAAACTAGGAAGATCCTGTATCTTAGGAGCCAGTGTCTTCGCATTAATAGCGCACAAACAGTTATGCAGAATCTATGTATGTACAAAATTTCAAAAAGATTTCATTAAAAAACACAAAGTTAATCAGAGCTTTTTTTTTTTTTTTGTTAGGATGGGAAATCATCAAATGACTTCTTCCGCTCTGGGCGGAGCGGAAGGGCGTGTCAGACTTTTACTGACTAAAACCCACCCGTGTTTCTTCACTTGCCTGTGGGACGGCCAGGGCCACGGTTTCTTGTTTAACCAACCCGCAACCCTGACCCAGGAGGTATCGGTCTTCGTGGACCCCGTCACGATGTGCTGACATCTCTTTGAGGCGCGCGTGAAACACGACGCGCCGTCGACTCGGGCCTGGTCCTTACCGGGCGGCGAGCTGCCCATTGCTCACCGCCCGCAGGCCCGCGCCTACGGTGGCTGGGAGTTTGGTGTCATCTCCCGACCAGGGCGTCTCCTGCGGTGGCTAGTGGCGTGAGGGCGCTGGGATTCCCGTTGCCTCACGCGCTCCGCCTCCTCCTTTGCCAGCATTACTGCTTCGCAGAAGGAGGTGACGGCCTGCCATGCACTCTCGCTCCGGACCATGGCCTGGACCAGGGTCGGACGCGAGAGATCACCGCCGATCGCCGCTACGAGGACACGGCGGTGCTCTACCCAAGCCGGGCAGACCTCCACCGTATGCTCCACCGTGTCCTCAGGGCGATCCACACAATGGTGACACCCTGGCGTTTCCTCCCGCCTTATACGGAACAGGAACCTCCCGAAACAACCGTGTCCGGTGAGGACCTGCGCCAGGCGGAAGGTGAGGGCGCCGTGGCGCCTCTCTAGCCACTCCTCAAAGAGGGGACTTACCGCCGCTATTGTGGCGTGCCCAGCACTGGGTTGCGACAATCGCACTCTCCATGTTGCCATGAGATCCCGCCGGAGCTCTTTCCGCCGTACCGCAATATCTCGCGGCAGCGGAGTTATGCCCCGGCGTTTTGCCTCCTCTCGCCACTCCCACATGTGGGCGAGGACTTTGGCCTCCAGATCCCATGGCGCCAATCCGGCAAGAAGGCAGAGCTTGTTATCCTATTTGGTTGTCCCAACAAAAATATAGTCCACGCTCCACAGCAGTGGGCGAGCGGTGCATTGACCTCTGGCGCCAGCTGTTGCGCGGGCGATCTACCTTAAGCTGCGTACCGCGCTCGGTAACCATACTGCAACAATTTCTAAATGTATTTGGGAAAAATATGGTATAAAAACTAAAAAAATATGCTTTTAAAGAATATAAAAAAAAAGTTTTTGCATATTAAGCGCCTTACGCTTTTTTAAAAATTATTTTTAACTTTTTAGTTTGATATTCTTTAAAAGCATGTTTTTTTTAGGTTTTTAAACAATATTTATTTTCAACTTTTTAGTTCGATATTCTTAAAAAAAAAACGAACGAACGAACGTATTGAAAACGGTGGGACATTTTACAGTAATGAGCGGCTCACTCGTAGTCCAAAGAGTTAGAGACGGACAAACAAGCAAGCCAGCAAGCAAACAAACAAGCAAACATACAAGTGAAGCTAATAAAAAGCATGTAAAAAGATAGGCGCCTTGATTTTTTTTCAGGATCAGAATCAGAATTATTTATTTGTGAAACATAGGTGAAGAACATATACATTTCAGTTAATAATAAAATTTCTTTTTATTCATTTGCACAAAAAAAAAAAAAACTTTGGATATCATTTATGTGACATGTTCTTACCATCAATTACATATTTGAATGTTCATTGTAGCCATGCACAAACTGACAAACATCAATTCAATGTTGACATGCAGAAATGTCGTGGTGGCCTAGTGGTTGAAACACCAGCCTCTCAAGTATGGGTGCGCGGGTTCGATTCCAGGTCAGGCAAGTACCAATGTAACTTTTCTAAAGTTATATGTACTTTCTAAGTATATCTTGGACACCAATGACTGAAGGTGAAGGAAAACATCTTGAGGAAACCTGGACTTTAAGTCTGAAATCGCCAACCCGCACTGAGCAAGTGTGGTGATTACGCTCAATCCCTCTCTGTATGAGAGGAGACCTGTACCCAGCAGTGGGACGATAAAAAAGGTTGATGATGATGATGATGATGCAGAAAAGTTACACAAAAAGTACGCGACTATGCTAAATTTAAACTGGTAAGTTTACGTTTTTTAAGTTTTACTATATACAAAGCACAGAGATTTCGGTAGTGTATGTATGCATACCCCAACCAAAATGTCTGTGCACGCCCCTGGCACTTTTGAATTGTCAGAAGGTCGGTCAGTCAATAAGATGATTCAATTGCTTATTCTGAACAATCTGTATTCAGGTTTCGCATAAACAAAAATAGCGTTGTATAAGTGACATCTACCAAACAACTCGCGGTTAATTGCGCAAATTACTATCAATAGTAATGGCATTCAATTTGACTTTTCATGAACACTAAAATACGTTGCTGAGCAGAATTTTAAAATCGCTTAAATTTTATTTCTGATATATTACATTAATGTTATATTTGATACTAACAGCCGCCAGCGACTTCGTTCGCGTGGAATTAATTATGGTCCGCCCCTATTGGTCGCAGTGTGATGTTATATAGCCTAAAGCCTTCCTGGATTAATGGGCTATCCAACACATAAAGAATTTGTCAAATCGGACCAGCACTTCCTGAGATTAGCGCGCACAAACAAACAAACAAACTCTTCAGCTTTATTTAATAGTATAGATGACGATTCATCAATGTATACTTTAAGGGGATGGCTGTTTCATTAAAAGTGACATCAAATAAAAAATAGTAGAACTCATGATCACTAGATTGACGTTAATAACACATTTTAAAAAGAAAACACAGCGATGACCTGGTGAAGGTCGTGGGAAACCGATGAATGCGGGCAGCACAAGACCGGTCATTGTGGAAAGCCTTGGGGGAGGCCTTTGTCCAGCAGTGGACCTCTATATGCTGATAAGAAGAAGAATAAGTAATAATATTCAAATAATTCAATAAAACCAGTTATAGCAGTTTCGTTCTTAGAAGTGACAATAGATAAAGACTAAAATTTGAAAACCTGGCTACTAAGATGAAATACATGGCTACTAAAAATATGCGTTAATTTCCGTCAGGCATGGCGTAATTTGACAGAACTAAACTTATAATAATTATCTCTTGTCCTTTTCTTAATCAAATAGAAAGAAAAAGACACACACAAGAATATGGCCTTCTATTTAATTTAGTTCATGAATAAGAGACTCGACGACAGTGTAGTAATAGTAATAATAATAATTTATTTCAGACGTAGTCCATATAATGTCAGTAATACAAAAATTCAAAATACAAATAAAACCTTATAAATCTATTGTTAGTACACAAAACAGAAATACAACACAATGAAATGGAACCGCACAGAAGTGCCAAGTTATGCCAACCCTAGGACGCGACCACCCGTAGTGTGAAGTCGCATCCAGTGCCGCCACATTGGCGAGTCCCAGCGGTCCACGAACACACTCAGAAGACTGTTCGGGCTAGCCCGCATTCGCTTCATGAGAGATGCACAGCGCTTCCGCATGATGGCATGGAAACCATCCACTCTTTTTTCAGCAAACATTGCTGAAGCGCTGCAGCAGCGCCGCATAAGTGGGATCTACCTTACCTACAAAAACGTTGATCAAAAGACGTTTCGTATCCCGCTGTTTTCTTTTTTAAAACACGACAGATCTCAATTATTTTTATATCAAAACTTAGAGGAAAAGTGTACCTATTCTTTTTTTTTTTTTTTTCTTTTTTGTCAAAAACTTGTCACGTTTGTCTAATAGTCATCTGAAATTCACGGTAAAAATGGGTCATTTTTCATGGGTCAGCTTCAGAAAAAATCAAATAATAAGGGCACATATGATCACGGAGTAAAATTGTAGAAAATAGTTATTTGTTATACAAGAGTGCAAAGTTGCTTTTTAACCGCGTGTTCAATTTTGATGACCGAGCAAGCGAAGGATTCTAAAATTGAATCACGAGCGCAGCGTGTGATTCAAAATTAGAATCCTGAGCGTTAGCGAGGGAATCAAAAGGACACGAGGTGAAAAATCTTTGCACTCGAGTGCAACACGTAACTTTTCATTCCACCTCAGCGAGGAAATGACTAAATGCAATAAAAAAATGTTTACAATCACAAGATAGGTACACTTTTATTTCAGTTTAGGTATTAATTACTACATTATGACAGGTAAGTATTACAGAATAATCTTTAAATTACAATAAAATAATACTAAAGTATAATTAAGAAAATAACGATAATAATAATTAATTAAGTAACGTTGCAACAGTTATTTAAATTGAGTGTAATATTTTTGTTTGGTACTGTAATATTGGTGTTACTCACTTGTGTACTGTTTTTCGGTAAACTGTCTGTCATACTTAATAGTTGTACCGATTCATCGGATTCCCTTGGCGTGAATGTTGGAGAGAGAGGGAGATGGTTAGGTGTTTCATAACGGCTTATTTTTGATGTAGAAGGGCCAGTCCAAGTTTCCGATTGAGGCTCTTCAGTGTAATGGCTCCTACGATGCCTTCACATATTTTAGACTTATTTTGGATGGAATCCTCTATGTATCCCTCTACAACTGCATTGGTCTTCCAGCCTCCGTGGCGCTTAAGGGACAGGAGATCAGCTCCGGAATCAGCCAAAAGTGTGGCTGAAGTTCGTCGGAAACAATGACCCGTGTACAACAGGGGCGCTCGAGTCCCCTCTTAATAACAGCTATCGTGTGTTACCACTCATATATAGAATCAATTTCTCGGTGGTAGGCAACAACATCAGCCGCCGGCATAAGTTACCACCCACCAGACAAAGTCTTGCCGCCAAGCGATTCGTCGTGTTCCGGCATGATGTCTGGTGAAGCCGTACGGTGGACAGGTCTGAGCAGTTGTGTTGCGATGTGTGCCGAGTACGATATGCCTAATGTTGTTGTGTCGGGAGTTTGGTCGTGGAGGGTCTCCAGATTATCCTCTGGCGCAGCATCGTTGGTCGTGTTGTTGGGTTAAACATAGCATCACCTCGCTCAACTGCTGTCTTCCTTCCTATTCACTCAGTTTTTTTGAGTGAATAGGCTTAATAAGCTAGTGCGCTTTACCATCAACGATTGCATCACTGCTTACCATCAGGCGGGAAAAAAAAAAAACAATTTTACTCTATACAGCACCCTAATTGGGTACCACAGTAGGTATTACTATTAATTTGATTAATTTTGCAACATATTGCTAATTCATTGCCCCAAACGTTCGAAAAATGCGTCTGTTCAATAATGTAAGCAATACAATGAATGTTGTAGAAGTTGTGGAAGAAACTTATTGCTACTGATAGTTTGTTTCTGCTTTACTTCTCGGAGTAGTTACCTAGTCAGATTAGGAAACGCCGACTCAACAAGTTTTTTTTTAATTGACTTGTAAACGTTTGTAGAAACCTACTTACAGAAAATAAATCATTTATCATTTAGACACAGAACAAAAAATAAAACCCTGAGGAATCCATCAAAGAATATAAATAAAGTTCCTGATGTCAAACTTCGCAAAAACAGAAAAGAAGGTACGAATATATTCTTCTAGGAAAACACGAGCTAATCAATGTTAGAAAAGTTAAGAGAAGTAATTTAAAAAGTTGTTGGAATATTAATTTTCCTTGTAAATCGCATGTAATTAAGGTCGCCAGTCTATTCTTAAAAAGGAAGCGAAGAAAATGTTGATAAAATTCATCTCGTCAAATTAAAGGTTCGAAGCAGTATAGCAGGTATAGAGCAGAGGTATATATATCGCAAGGTATCCCTGATCTGGATTCGGTTCCTACATGGTTGATCATAGTTCCAATCTAACCTATTAACTGCTGAACCATTGACCTAATTGTTCTTAAACCACCTACATCTGTTTTGCAAGACTAACTTATATTAGCCGGTAACCTAAAGACGACACACTGGCCACAAACAATTTTCATATCCCATCAAAGAAATTGAACTTACTGAAATTTCTATATTTAGTCCAAACAAGGCAAGTGTTCAACGATGTCTCCGTGATCCATGCGGTAAAAACCGGGAGTTATCACCGTATTGTTAGAGGCATCTTGAACCTCAACATTAGGCTCGAACGCTCTCGACTTATGAAGTCTACGCTCCGTCCAGCGTCAACACCACTCCAAAACCCCGAGAGCTTTCAGATCGAACTACAAAACCGCTTCGAATGCCTCGGTGAATGCGTAGATGTGGACGACTACAACAACAGGTTTGTGGAAATTCTCCAAACGGAAGGGTCTAAGTTCTACAAAACCCTCCGTTCAAAAAGACAGAAGAAGATCTCCGGTCCCACCCGCCGGCTAATGGAAGAAAGACGGGAGGTGATCTTAAAATCCCCTGATGACGCTTCGCGCATCAGATGCCTTAACAGACAGATCTCAAAGTCTGACTCGCGATATACGCCAATTTAATACAAATTGTATTAAAGAGGCTATCGAGCGGAAAAAAGGCTCCGCACGAGAATTGTCTGTTGGACAGAGTCTACTTGCGAAGCTGAAGACTGGGGATGGTAGGATCGTCACTTCCAAGCCCGAGCTTTTGGGTGAGATGGAGAAATTCTACGGAGAGTTATACACATCAACACACGCACCTGTTGTAAGCCTGGCCATTAGCCAGGCTTACAACAGGATATCGTCGGTGTAGTGTCGGGTTAGTCTGGCTCTAGGATCATTATCCTAGAGCCAGACTAACCCGACACTACACCGACGATATCCCGGACGTCAGCCTGTACGAGATTGGTATGGCTCTGAAACAGCTCAAGAACGATAAGGCGGCTGGAGATGATGGAATTACGGCTGAGCTTCTGAAAGCGGGTGGCAAACCGGTTCTTAAAGCGCTTCAGAAGCTATTTAATTCCGTCATTCTTAAAGGCGAAACGCCTAAGGCGTGGCACAGGAGCGTGGTGGTTTTGTTTTTCAAAAAAGGTGACAATAACCTCCTGAAAAACTACAGACCGATATCCCTCCTGAGCCATGTCTACAAGCTGTATTCTAGGGTCATCGCGAATCGTCTCGCTCGCAGGTTCGACGACTTCCAGCCTCCCGAACAAGCAGGCTTCCGAAAAGGCTTTAGCACCATAGAACACATTCATACGCTGCGGCAAGTTATACAGAAGTCCGAGGAGTATAACAAACCACTATGCTTGAATAAGCAACTGGATCGAGTCCAATCATTTTTACACCATGTTATATTTTTTCACAAATACATTTAGATATGGTTACCTAGCGCGCACGGTAGATTGTACAAATACCCGCGCAATAGCTGACGCCAGAGGTCAATGCACTGTTCGCCCGCCCGAGCGAAGCGTGGAACATATTTTTGTTGGGACAGCCAAGTAGGATAACAAGCTCATAACTTTGTGGTTTTTAATGATATATTTTTGAAAAAAGTTAGTCCAAGTAAAACAATGTAATAGCACCCGCCTGGTGATGGGGTCGGATAGAGGAACGAGAAATTTCAAATGAATGGAGTCGCAGGCAAAAAAAGCTAGTACTTAATACCTAGTTTAGGAGATAGGACATGATGTATGCGGATTCATGTAGATATTTGATATTATATTATACATCTTCTCTTATGTATGAATCACGTGAGTTGTCAAAGATTATTATTAATAGATGTCCAATTTGTATCTGATATACTAAGCATACATAAATAAGAAGCAATACTTACTATTATTATTATATTAAAATCCTTAATTTGAATTAAACCTATTACGTTAGAAACAATGTATTATCCCCGTGTAAAACTGTTTCCTTTAAATCTACGGCTTCATAACTGGAATTAGTAGAAGCAATTAATAAGCAGAGTTTAAGTTGGTAAGCCCGGCTTTTGTCAGTTGCCAGTGTTGCCAACCCTACATGGGGGCTTTGTTAAGCCGAGCGTACTATAACAGCCGCGAGACGCGACGGGTCGCAGAGCAACGCGTTTTCATATAAGCTCAAAGAAAATATTTGGATCTTATAAAGGAATATTTTGTCAGTGCGTTACGTTGCAGCCTGCCATCTCAATCTGCTTTACCCCTTATAGTAAGTATTACGTGTAAATCATCACTGCAGCTTTCAAAACAGCGAAGGAAAATATCTTCAGGGCATCTCCTAGAAATAAAAAATCGATTATACAACACTATTTTTTGTTTATGCGAAACACGTGTCTAGTATTTTTTAGTAAATAATAATAATAATAATAATAATTACACACGGCACAGTTGACATCTGTCGGGCATGTCACCGGCCGGGAGAATCAATTAGACACATCATTTCCGGGTGTTCTCGTCTAGCTAACGGAGAGTACTTGCATAGACACAACCTTGTAGCCAGGATAATTCACCAGCAACTTGCTCTTAAATGCAAACTTGTGGAATCGGAGGTGCCGTACTACAGGTATATGCCCGACCCAGTTCTCGAAAATGGCCATATCACATTGTACTGGGATCGATCCATCATCACTGACAGGACTATTATTGCCAATAAGCCTGATATAGTGCTGGTGGATCGATCAGAGCGGCGTGCAATGATTGTTGACATAATCATCCCACATGAGGAGAACCTCGTGAAAGCTGAGAAAGATAAACAAACCAAGTATCTTGATTTGGCTCACGAGGTTGTCGAAATGTGGGAAGTGGATTCAGCAATCATTGTACCGATAGTCGTGACAGCCAATGGCTTAATTGCCAAGAGCCTCGACCCAACACCTCAGGAGGCTCTCGTTAGGCAGCTGGATCAAGGGCTTGATTCAGAAAGCGGTACTGCTGGACACGGCTCGCATCGTCAGGAAGTTCCTCTCTCTGGAGCCCTGACCGCCGGTAGCTTGGACCCTGTTCCCGATACCGGTGGGCTACTATTTTTTTTATATTTTTAAATGTTTTTTTTATTTATTTATATACCTAAATATTTAAAAATGTAAAATAATATGTACATATAGCAAAATAAAGAGAATAATAATAATAATGGCAACACCGCAAACGTCAACGGATCACATTCAAATAATTTACCACTTTAATATTTAATAAATTAATTAATAGTTCTTTGTGCATATATATATATATACCCACTGTAAATCTTAAATCAAAAAAAGTTAAAAACTAAAACCCAACTACGACAAAAAACGACGCTGAAAAAGTATAAAACAAGATTTTCAGAATACTGAACTGAACAAAGTTGCTAATGTAGTTGCAAGTAAATGGACACAGTCAAGATGCCTTCATTGTAAATTGACAATAATATCATACAATACTATTCTGAAGTATGCCATATTTACTATGTAGAGATAAATTTTCATGTTTGGAAAGGCGTAGTCACACGTTGTCAAGGTGCTACGGTAGGTATATGTAACGTGTGACTACGCCTTTCTAAACATGAAAATTTATCTCTACATAGTGAATATTGCATACTTAAGAATAGTATTGTATGATATTATTGTCAATTTACAATGAAGGCATCTTGACTGTGTCCATTTACTTGCAACTACATTAGCAACTTTGTTCAGTTCAGTATTCTGAAAATCTTGTTTTATACTTTTTCAGCGTCGTTTTTTGTCGTAGTTGGGTTTTAGTTTTTAACTTTTTATTATTTGGACTATTTTGGTGTTAAAGTGTACTTATGCCGCATAATATTAACAAAAGTTAAATTGATTAAGTAACTAAAAACTAGGTATTTGACATATTACATTTACACGCACATATAACAACATAAGTCCGAAGGAATGTAGTGCAGAGGACATTTTTATGGGAGTTTTAGCCAGTTATCAAACTGTTTCCGCCTTCACCGCGTGGAGTTACTCTCAGCCTATGTCGTTTTCATTAGTGCATTACATATTCTATTAATGTTCACACTGCTCTACATTGCATAAAGCGATTCACAGTTCCCATGATCCGTTCCGTGAAAGCATTCCTGTAATTATGTACAAGCATAAAGTACTCGTGAAGCTCTTTCACGAGATACTAAACACGGTATATTTATTTTAATTTTATATTAACATAGTACTTTTTGTCCGCTAGAGGGCGCAATACTAAATTTGGTGACAAGCTTTATAGCTCATAACTAACAGAATATCAAGGTCCTTCTAATGGTACTGCAGTGGTCTTATTCTGATAAGTAGTAAAGAAACTATGAACGAAAAGATGTGAATTATATGCAACCAGCCCATGAATACAGGTAAAGTCACAAGAAAATGCTAGCAATATATATATATTCAAAATGTACAAGTATAGCGCTTTCAAATGATACCAAACACGGCATATTTATCTTAAGTTGATTTTTTTACTCTATATGTTTTGTCCGCTAGAGGGCGCCACATTAGTTTTTGTGAAACTCCATATAGCCTATAACCAGCGGACAATTAAGACGCTTCTAATGATATGTCATTTGTCAAGTTCTGATAAGTAGTTTAGAAGTTACGAGGGAACAGATGAACATACATACATACATACATACATACATACATACATACATACATACATACATACATACATACATACATACATACATAGCCTGTCAAAATCATAACCCTCCTTTTGCTTTGCCGTAGTCGGGTAATAAAAATAATATACATACAATAAAAATAATTGCAGAAATAAATATAATGGACAAACCAGAAAATTCAACACAAACAAGACAGGATGACAGAACATGTCACCTAACAACAAGAAATAAAAATTTGGAATTATAAAAATGTGAAGATATGTTGACAAGATCTGCCGCTCGACGTGCACGCCCTCCATCTCCGGACTCGTTGCCCAGCTCCGCCTCGCCGCCGCCGGCCTCCAGCACTACTGTAAGCGCTGTGACGACCCCGGCCGCGACAGTTGCATCGAGCTCGAGCGACGAGTACTTCTCTCCGCCGACGATGCCACCACCTGTTCGCCGACGGGGAGGACGCCGGCCGCCGGACTGCTTAGGACCTCGAGGCCCATCGGCTTCTGACAGGGTCCCAGCTCCCGGCGGAAGTGTGCAGCGCATGAGATGGACACAATCCATCAACGAAAACGTCATGCGCTCATACTATGGGGCTACAGAGGGAGGAACCAACCTGACCGCGTACCGTGTTCGAATGCTCTCTCTGTTTCAGGTGCTTGAGCCAGCTGTCAACGTGTCGGCGCAACGACTATCGGATCAGGTACGGGTTATCCAGCGTAATCATATGTTGGATGATACTGTGCTTGATCGCCTGCGAAACGAAATGCAGAGTAGCCGTATCATTGCTCACCAGTCGCAGTCTGCGGAGATACCACCGCAGCCAACAAACTATGCTGACGAGGGAAGTAATGATAGGGCTACAAATGTAAGTACCCAGTGCAATGAGGAGTTAAGAAATGCTTTAGAGGCTGCGATTCGGGAATATCGTTCCATCTCGGCAGAGCTAAGACCACGCCTGCCACGTTTGCCCATGCATAACCGAAATAGGGCACTGATGGGTGCTCTGGATGCGCAGTTATCAAATTATTTTGATACCTGCGAGGACCTCACTGATACTCATTCAATCCTGTACTGCGCAGCTGTAGCAGCTTGTCGTGTAGCTCATGTCAAATTTCCCAGTGACTCTAGATCTACACGACCGAAACCAGTAGTACCAGCTTGGCAGCACAGGATTGAACGTCGTATTGGTGGGGCCAGAGCACTCATCGGTAAACTAATCTGCTTCAGGGAGGGTAATACTCGTCCCAGAGTGATGCGCTTTGTGAGGCGAGCATTTGCAGGTACAAATATCAGCCCACAAAATTATATGGCCCGTGTCACGGAGCGCATCGACTTCCTGAAGCAGAAAGTGTATGCTTGGGCGAACCGTATCAGAAGATACAAACGACGAGTGGAACGGTACACCCAGAATCGCACCTTCCAAAGCAATGAAAGGTGGGTTTATAGGGACTGGGAACGACCAGAACAAGGTGTGGCTGACACGTGCCTACCAGATGATGATGCCATGTGTTCATTCTGGCGCAGTATATGGTCGGTGCCTGTCAGTCACACTGAAGCTGAGTGGGCTCGGGATGTCGAGCGAGCCTGCGATCCAATACCTGAAATGGGGGCTATTACCATCTGCCCCCAAGATGTAGCTCGTGCAGTCCGTCCGTTACCTAACTGGAAGTCTCCAGGACCGGATGGGCTGCATAACTTTTGGATAAAATGGTTTCCAAGGTCGCATGCTAGCTTGGCATCTCAATTCCAGACTGCTTTAGTGTCTGGTTCGTTACCTCAGTTCCTTACTACTGGAATAACCCACCTGCTCCATAAATCAGGTAGCACCGCGGAACCCAAAAATTATAGGCCGATCACGTGTTTACCGACGGTCTATAAGGTTCTTACATCCATTTTGAAAGCCAAAATTAACAATCACATTGACAGCAACTCGATCATGTCTGTCTCTCAAAATGGATGTAGAAGTGGGTCCCGCGGTACTAAGGAGCTACTCCTCATTGATATGGCCATTAGCCAACAAGTTCGTCGTTCCCGAAAGGATCTATCGACATGTTGGATAGATTATAAGAAGGCCTATGACTCAGTGCCGCATACTTGGCTCATGCGGGTGCTGGAGTTGTATAAAGTGGATACAACTCTACGCACCTTCCTGATGACGTGTATGGGGCAATGGAGGACAGTCCTTCGCTATCCAGGATGTCGAAATATTCAGAGGAATAGCGAACCGATAAGGATCGAGCGAGGTATATTTCAGGGCGATAGTTTGAGTCCGCTTTGGTTTTGCTTAGCACTGAATCCTCTAAGCACACTGTTGGAGGATTCAGGTCTAGGCTATCGGTTGAGGAGAGGTGGTCAGGTTATATCGCACCTCCTCTATATGGATGACTTGAAACTTTTTGCTCCCAACAATTTACAACTGAAGGAGCTACTGAAAATCACTGAAACTTTCAGTAGCGCCATCAGGATGGAATTTGGTGTGGACAAATGTGCGGTCATGCATATAAAGCGAGGAGAGATTGTGGAATCCGTGGGAACCCAACTCACGAGTTCCATAAACCTTAGAGCCCTCTCTGCATCCGAAACCTATAAGTATTTGGGTATGTCGGAAGCGTTGGGTATCAATGTTACTGACATGAAGCAATCGTTGAAGGAACGCTTCTTTGGCCGCTTGAAAAAAGTACTTAATAGTCTTCTATCAGGCGGTAACAAGGTGGTAATCAGGCGCTTTCAACGGTTGGGTCATGCCGGTTTTGATGTACTCTTTCGGCATACTCAAATGGACTCAGACCGAACTTGACGCCCTGGATCAGAGAGTCCGTACGCTACTGACTGCAAATCGATTGCATCACCCACGGTCATCGGTTATGAGGTTGTATATCCCGCGGAAATGTGGAGGTCGTGGCTTTTTAAACGCCAAGACCCTCCATAATCGCGAGATATGCAGTCTCAGAGAATATTTTCTAGAAACCGACGTGGGGATGCATCGGGATGTGGTCGCGGTTGACAAGGGCCTCACTCCGCTCTCCTTGGCTAAAGAGAACTGGCGTAAACCAGTAGTGCTTGACACAAATGATCGCATGGAGGTATGGAAGAGCAAAGAGCTTCACGGACGCTTTTTCCGAGCCCTTCACGGGCCCGATGTAGACTTACAAGCGTCCGTAGCCTGGCTACGATTCGGTGACCTTTTTGGGGAAACCGAAGGTTTTGTATGTGCAATTATGGACGAAGTTATGATGACGAACAATTACCGGAGATTTATTGTGAAAGACGGCACAGTTGACATCTGTCGGGCATGTCACCGGCCGGGGGAATCAATAAGGCATATCATATCCGGGTGTTCTCGTCTAGCTAACGGAGAGTACTTGCATAGACACAACCTTGTAGCCAGGATAATTCATCAGCAACTTGCTCTTAAATACAACCTTGTGGAATCGGAGGTGCCGTACTACAGGTATATGCCCGACCCAGTTCTCGAAAATGGCCATATCACATTATACTGGGATCGATCCATCATCACTGACAGGACTATTGCTGCCAATAAGCCTGATATAGTGATGGTGGATCGATCAGAGCGGCGTGCAATGATTGTTGACATAACCATCCCGCATGATGAGAACCTCGTGAAACCGAGAAAGATAAACAAATCAAGTATCTTGACTTAGCTCACGAGGTTGTCGACATGTGGGAAGTGGATTCAGCAATCATTGTACCGATAGTCGTGACAGCTAATGGCTTAATAGCCAAGAGCCTCGACCAACACCTCAGGAGACTCTCGTTAGGCAGCTGGATCAAGGGCTTGATTCAGAAAGCGGTACTGCTGGACACGGCTCGCATCGTCAGGAAGTTCCTCTCTCTGGAGCCCTGACCGCAGGTAGCTTGGACCCTGTTCCCGATACCGGTGGGCTACTATTTTTTATATTTTTAAATGTTTTTTATATATTTTTTTTATGTAGAAATATTTAAAAATATAATTTATAAGTGTATTTAATGAAATAAAGGATAATAATAATAATAATACGTTTATTATCCAAATAATTGTCTGACAACATAAAGATCTGGAGAACAATAATTACAGTAATAACAATAATTTAAAGAAACAAGCAAAGTACGGTCAAAACAATTTTCTTTTTTTTTTAAGCCCTGACTCCTAAACTAGGAAGATCCTGTATCTTAGGAGCCAGTGTCTTCGCATTAATAGCGCACAAACAGTTATGCAGAATCTATGTATGTACAAAATTTCAAAAAGATTTCATTAAAAAACACACAGTTAATCAGAGCTTGTTATCCTATTTGGTTGTCCCAACAAAAATATAGTCCACGCTCCACAGCAGCGGGCGAGCGGTGCATTGACCTCTGGCGCCAGCTGTTGCGCGGGCGATGATCTACCGTAAGCTGCGTACCGCGCTCGGTAATACTGCAACAATTTCTAAATGTATTTGGGAAAATATAGTTTAAAAAACCTAAAAAAATATGCTTTTAAAGAATATCAAACTAAAAAGTTAAAAATGATTTTAAAAAAAGGGTGAGGCGCTGTGTGCCATAACTTTTGTATATTAAGCGCCTCACGCTTTTTTTTTAAAATTATTTAGCAGTTTTGTTCTTAGAAGTGACAATAGAATAAGACTAAAATTTGAAAACCTGGCTACTAAGATAAAATAAATACATGGCTACTAAAAATATGCGTCAATTTCCGTCAGGCATGGCCTAATTTGACAGAACTAAACTTAAAATAATTATCTCTTGTCCTTTTCTTAATCAAATAGAAAGAGAAAGACACACACAAGAATATGGCCTTCTATTTAATTTAGTTCATGAACAAGAGACTCGACAACACTGTAGTAGAATAAGAGGGGACTCTAGAATAGAATAGAATAAAATAGTGCCGAGAAATTTGGAAAATAGGTATTTGAAGAAGCAAAACCTCTCACGGTAAAGTACGAAAAGGACAGTTGCAGCTCAGGACCTGTAGCCAATGTAACATCGCTTCGTAGCGAAGCGAAATCGACTACCAAACCAACCAATAACGAAAACGATTGACCACGTGTTTTATCGCGTCGCGTGTTCAATCGTTTCCGCCATTGGTTGGTTTGGTATTCGATTTCGCTTCGCTACGATGCGATGTTACATTGGCTACAGGTCCAGGTCTTTTGGTCAACGTTTTTTTAGGTAAAATCAGTTTTACCTACAAAAACGTTGACCAAAAGACGATTCGTATCCCGCTGTTTTCTTTTTTAAAACACGACAGATCTCAATTATTTTTATATCAAAACTTAGAGGAAAAGTGTATCTTTTCTTTTATTTTCTTTTTTGTCAAAAACTTGTCACGTTTGTCTAATAGTCATCTGAAAATCACGGTAAAAATGGGTCATTTTTCACGATTTTGAAGTATCGTATTTCTTTTATTAATTAAGTTTCAGATAAAATCAAATAGTAGGGGCACATATGATCACGGAGTAAAATTGTAGAAAAAAATATTTGGTCTAAAAACATTTTCCACGAGGAAAACAGCGGAATACGTTTGTATAGAGAAAGCGCCACTCGAGTCCAATAACAGCTATCGTGTGTTACCACTCATATATAGAATCAATTTCTCGGTGGTAGGCAACAACATCAGCCGCTGGCATAAGTTACCACCCACCAGACAAAGTCTTGCCGCCAAGCGATTCGTCGTGTTCCGGCATGATGTCTGGTGAAGCCGTACGGTGGACAGGTCTGAGCAGTTGTGTTGCGATGTGTGCCGAGTACGATATGCCTAATGTTGTTGTGTCGGGAGTTTGGTCGTGGAGGGTCTCCAGATCATCCTCTGGCGCAGCATCGTTGGTCGTGTTGTTGGGTTAAACATAGCATCACCTCGCTCAACTGCTGTCTTCCTTCCTATTCACTCAGTTTTTTTGAGTGAATAGGCTTAATAAGCTAGTGCGCTTTACCATCAACGATTGCATCACTGCTTACCATCAGGCGGGATTGCAGTCAAGCGCTAGTTTATAACTATTAAAAAAAAAAAACAATTTTACTCTATACAGCACCCTAATTGGGTACCACAGTAGGTATTACTATTAATTTGATTAATTTTGCAACATATTGCTAATTCTTTGCCCCAAACGTTCGAAAAATGCGTCTGTTCAATAATGTAAGCAATACAATGAATGTTGTAGAAGTTGTAGAAGAAACTTATTGCTACTGATAGTTTGTTTCTGCTTTACTTCTCGGAGTAGGTTCCTAGTCAGATTAGGAAACGCCGACTCAACAAGTTTTTTTTATTAATTGACTTGTAAACGTTTGTAGAAACCTACTTACAGAAAATAAATCATTTATCATTTAGACACAGAACAAAAAATGAAACCGTGAGGAATCCATCAAAGAATATAAATAAAGTTCCTGATGTCAAACTTCGCAAAAACAGAAAAGAAGGTACGAAAATATTCTTCTAGGAAAACACGAGCTAATCAATGTTAGAAAAGTTAAGAGAAGTAATTTAAAAAGTTGTTGGAATATTAATTTTCCTTGTAAATCGCATGTAATTAAGGTCGCCATCTATTCTTAAAAAGGAAGCGAAGAAAATGTTGATAAAATTCATCTCGTCAAATTAAAGTTTCGAAGCAGTATAGCAGGTATATATCGCAAGGTGTCCCTGATCTGGATTCGGTTCCTATATGGTTGATCATAGTTCTAATCTAACCTATTAACTGCTGAACCATTGACCTAATTGTTCTTAAACCACCTACATCTGTTTTGCAAGACTAACTTATATTAGCCGGTAACCTAAAGACGACACACTGGCCACAAACAATTTTCATATCCCATCAAAGAAATTGAACTTACTGATTTCTATATTTAGTCCAAACAAGGCAAGTGTTCAACGATGTCTCCGTGATCCATGCGGTAAAAACCGGGAGTTATCACCGTATTGTTAGAGGCATCTTGAACCTCAACATTAGGCTCGAACGCTCTCGACTTATGAAGTCTACGCTCCGTCCAGCGTCAACACAACTCCAAAACCCCGAGAGCTTTCAGATCGAACTACAAAACCGCTTCGAATGCCTCGGTGAATGCGTAGATGTGGACGACTACAACAACAGGTTTGTGGAAACTCTCCAAACGGAAGGGTCTAAGTTCTACAAAACCCTCCGTTCAAAAAGACAGAAGAAGATCTCCGGTCCCACCCGCCGGCTAATGGAAGAAAGACGGGAGGTGATCTTAAAATCCCCTGATGACGCTTCGCGCATCAGATGCCTTAACAGACACAGGGCCGCGCCGCCCCTGTGTGCGAAGTGTGCGGCGCACACAGGCGCCATGTCAATAGGGGCGCCGCGCCGCCTTTGCAACCGAAATTATTTTTGGTTTCTAAATTATTGTTTTTTGTAGTAAAGTATTGATAAGTAAGTAGGTACAATAGGCGCAACATAGGTCTTGTAAACAACAAGACATACTTATATTACGCTTATTGAACAAGTCTCTCAATGTTTATATATTTATTAATATTTATGTTTATGGTTTCATTTCACGCTTAGGGTTTTAGTTTACATTACATACGATCTCAACTTTAAAAGGGCGGCAGTTCTTTTGAACCTCAAACAAAGTACTTATTAGTTATTTTGAACCGTAGTAGTAGGCGTCGAACCGAATCTCCGATTTTAACGAACGAGATAGCCAAAATAAAACAATTGATTGAACAATCATTTGAATTTTGATTGAAAGTGTGTGTGTAAGGTGCGCATTGATTTCTTATAATAAAATAATACTTAGTTTGTGTGTTACTAGGTTTTAACGTGTTTTCACGATGAGTGATAGTAATCATAATAAAAAAAAGAAATTATTTGGTCACCAGAATCTAATAAGGAAAAGAAAACAAGAAAAAGAACGTAACAAAAATGCAACTAAAATAAGTAAATATTTTACGGCTCTACCATCCACTTCCACACAATCATTAGAGACAGAAACCAGTCATGTTATCGATGAAAGTGTTGTTAAATAAATCTAATTCAAAAAACGCTTCATGCAGTGGTATGTACCTTTTATGTGATTTTCTATACAAATATGTAAATATAACTTCTGTTTGGGATATTTTAAAAGAATATTTCTTTTTTCAATTTTGAATAGAAAAATTGACTTTTTCCGACCGGTTTAGAGCTTAGACGCAAAGAACAGACATACAAAAATTGTTCACGTACGAATGATACCGATTTCAAAAATATGCCGACTTATCTTGGAAATACAATTCAAAATGAAATAATTTGCATACTCGGTAACCAAATTCAACATTATATTTAAAAATTTAAGTTTTTAATTTTTCTATATTTTTAATTTTTTTTTAAATTTACGTCGAATTAATACATATTTTTCAATAACACTAGATTGTACCTACTCCTGACGTTTCACACGTAGAACAAATTAGTATAAGATTTGTCAATTTTAACACAGAAACTAGAAAGTAAGAAACAAGAGAGCATTTTCTAGCTTACTGTCCAATTATCAATACAACTGGCGCTAGATTAACCTCTTTTATTATAGAAAAAAAAAACTATTTTTACAAGAAAAGAAAACAACCGACTTCCCTGTATATACCTGTTCATGGTCATGGTGTTTTGGTTTATGTATATTTATTTTACCACCTACTTCCGAAATTAGTTATTTTTCACTTTGTAGTGTTGTTTTTCTCTTGTGGAAGTCTTGTTTTTCTTTTAAAAAAAAATGTTTTTATTTTACACTTTTTCGTTGTGAAGCTGCATCCGATTGATGGATTAGATTGGATGCTGACACGACGAGCAAACGACGTAATGTTGTTTACTTTAATTTTTACTCGTAATTTTAGTTTAAAAATGGAGCCATTAAACCGATTTTTATAAAATTCCTATGAAACCAAAATGAAAGTATGAACAATGCTAGACATGACGCGATTACGGAACTTAAATCCAGTCTCTTGATTATAATTGATTGTTGAACTTCAAGCTGTACATTTTTGAGGACTTGCCTCAACTGCCTATATATTCTTCATCATCAGATTTATTGCAAACCATAATTTTAACCCAATAGGTGCAAAGTTCTCATCAATATAAATGAATTAATTCCAAGCACAATGTTGCTACTGTAAACCGTTGAGGAGTTCCCTTAACTATTCTTTGTCTTCATCATAAAACCCCTAATGACAATCACAATACATCAAGGTGTAAAGCTCTTATCAATACAAATTAATCAAGCACAGACACCAGGTAGCTGCTGTGAATCGTTGAGGAGTTCCTTCGACTGTCTCCCGGCTCCATCATCACATCTGCCCCAGACCTTTATTACATCGTAGTGCTTTAAAATACTTAATGAAAATACTTAGAAATGCACTAGTCATCCATACGATTTTTGAAAGATCCCCTTGATTTCTCTGGTCTTCCATCATCAGATCCTGACCTGGTGACTAAGGGACCAACAACTGGAAAGTATACCCATTTCAAACAAAAAAAGAATTTTGCAAATCGGTCCAGGCGTCATCGAGTAATCGGGGAACATACATAAAAAATAACATATTTCAACGAATTGATAACCTCCTCCTTTTTACCCGACTACGGCAAAGCAAAAGGAGGGTTATGATTTTGACAGGCTATGTATGTATGTATGTATGTATGTATGTATGTATGTATGTATGTATGTATGTATGTATGTATGTATGTATGTATGTATGTATGTTCATCTGTTCCCTCGTAACTTCTAAACCACTTATTCGAATTCGATAAATGATATATCATTAGAAGCGTCTTAATTGTCTGCTGGTTATAGGCTATATGGAGTTTCACAAAATCTAACGTGGCGCCCTCTAGCGGACAAAATATACAGAGTAAAAAAATAAAGTTAAGATAAATATGCCGTGTTTGGTATCATTTGAAAGGGCTTAACTTGTACATTTTGAATATATATATATATTACTAGCATTTGCTTGTGACTTTACCTGTATTCATGGGCTGATTGCATATAAATCACATCTTTTCGTTCATAGATAGCTTCTTTACTACTTATCAGAATAAGACCAATGCAAAACCATTAGAAGGGCCTTGATATTCTGTTGGTTATGAGCTATAAAGCTTGTCACCAAATTTAGTATTACGCCCTCTAGCGGACAAAAAGTTCTATGTTAATACAAAATTAAAATAAATATACCGTATTTGGTATCATCTGAAAGAGCTTCACGAGTACTTTATGTTTGTACATAATCCCTAGTAATGCTTCGTAGAAATTTGAATGTAAACCAGGGTTTGGTAAACGGAGCGATGGGAGTGGTGAAGGCCTTCGAATGGCCTGCTCTTCGGCGCGATCAGTTGGAACAGGAGAACAGCCAAGCGCTGTTCTCATACAATTTGACGACGCATCCATAAAAGCAGATACTAACGGACTTATCAAAATCGAGCCTTGCCTCACTGAATTTGACGGCTTGAGGGGTTCTGGGCAAATTCAGCGTAAAATGCTCCCGCTGATTCTTTCTTGGGGTTGTACTGTACATAAATTACAAGGTTGTACTCTAGATAAAAAAGTTACAGATCTAGGAAAGTCATTGTTTGCTAAAGGACAGGCCTATGTCGCTCTCAGTAGAGTTAAAACCATAGAGGGATTATTTATAAGTGCCTTGGATCATAATAGATTACTTAAAAATCCACATGACAGTCGATCGTTAGCAGAATTAGATAGACTAAGAAATCTTCCCAGGCCCTCTTAATATAAGTTTTTTTTTTTTAAATAATTATAAACTAGCGCTTGACTGCAATCCCGCCTGATGGTAAGCAGTGACGCAATCCTTGATGCCTGCGCACTAGTTTATTAAGCCTATTCACTTAAAAAACTTAGGAATAGCAAGGATGACGGCCGTTGAGCCAGGTGATGCAATGTTAAATCCAAGAGCAACACGACCAACCATGCTGCGCCAGAGGGAGATTGATCTGGAGACTCTCCACGACCAAACTCCCGACACAACAACATTTGGCGCATCGTACTCGCCACACAACGCAATACAAAGTGCTCAGATGCGTCCTCCATACAGCTTCACCAGACATCATGCTGGAACACGACGAATCGCTTGGCTGCAAGACTTTGTCTAGTGGGTGGTAACTTCTGCCGGCAGCCGATGTTATGGCCTACCACCGTTAGAAAAACATCCAATCTATTTATACTAATGGCCTCATCCACTAATTCATGACCCATTCGGTGCCATCGACGCAAATGTGCATCGCTACTACGAAAAACCGGAAGCTTCATACGGTGAAACCGTTGCTATACGCGCTACGCTTCAAGCGCTACGAAATAGTAAAATAGGACATCTCTACATATTACTATACGCCGATACACAAGTCAAAAGAGATGTCGTATGTTAACTACCTAGTTTTTAGTTCGTCAATTTAACTTTTATTAATATTATGCGCCACAAATACACTTTAACACCAAAATAGTACAAATAATAAAAAGTTAAAAAACTAAAACCCAACTACGACAAAAAACGACGCTGAAAAAGTATAAAACAAGATTTTCAGAATACTGAACTGAACAAAGTTGCTAATATAGTTGCAAGTAAATGGACACAGTAGACTCTACCAAGATGCCTTCGTTGTAAATTGACAATAATGTCTTACGATACTATTCTGAAGTATGCAATATTCACTATTTAGAGATAAATTTTCATGTTTGGAAAGGCGTAGTCACACGTTACATATACCTACCGTAGCACTTTCATAACGTGTGACTGCGGTTTTCCAAACATGAAAATTTATCTCTAAATAGTGAATATTGCATACTTACAACGAAGGCATCTTGGTAGAGTCTACTGTGTCCATTTACTTGCAACTATATTAGCAACTTTGTTCAGTTCAGTATTCTGAAAATCTTGTTTTATACTTTTTCAGCGTCGTTTTTTGTCGTAGTTGGGTTTTAGTTTTTTAACTTTTTATTTAGAAGTCGGTTAAAAAGAGGCGCTTCATAGGTTCCGCACACAGGCGCAGCCGGGGGTCGGCGCGGCCCTGAACAGACAGATCTCAAAGTCTGACTCGCGATATACGCCAATTTAATACAAATTGTATTAAAGAGGCTATCGAGCGGAAAAAAGGCTCCGCACGAGAATTGTCTGTTGGACAGAGTCTACTTGCGAAGCTGAAGACTGGGGATGGTAGGATCGTCACTTCCAAGCCCGAGCTTTTGGGTGAGATGGAGAAATTCTACGGAGAGTTATACACATCAACACACGCACCTGTTGTAAGCCTGGCCATTAGCCAGGCTTACAACAGGATATCGTCGGTGTAGTGTCGGGTTAGTCTGGCTCTAGGATCATTATCCTAGAGCCAGACTAACCCGACACTACACCGACGATATCCCGGACGTCAGCCTGTACGAGATTGGTATGGCTCTGAAACAGCTCAAGAACGATAAGGCGGCTGGAGATGATGGAATTACGGCTGAGCTTCTGAAAGCGGGTGGCAAACCGGTTCTTAAAGCGCTTCAGAAGCTATTTAATTCCGTCATTCTTAAAGGCGAAACGCCTAAGGCGTGGCACAGGAGCGTGGTGGTTTTGTTTTTCAAAAAAGGTGACAATAACCTCCTGAAAAACTACAAACCGATATCCCTCCTGAGCCATGTCTACAAGCTGTATTCTAGGGTCATCGCGAATCGTCTCGCTCGCAGGTTCGACGACTTCCAGCCTCCCGAACAAGCAGGCTTCCGAAAAGGCTTTAGCACCATAGAACACATTCATACGCTGCGGCAAGTTATACAGAAGTCCGAGGAGTATAACAAACCACTATGCTTGGCGTTTGTGGACTATGAGAAGGCTTTCGATTCGATTGAGACTTGGGCGGTGCTACAGTCTCTCCAGTGGTGCCAAATTGACCATCGATACATTGAGGTGATAAAGTGTTTGTACAAAAACGCCACCATGTCAGTCCGTCTCCAGGATCAGGACTCGAAACCGATCCAACTGCAGCGTGGAGTGAGACAAGGAGATGTCATATCTCCTAAATTGTTCACTGCTGCGTTGGAAGATGTCTTCAAGCTCCTGGACTGGAAAGGACTTGGCATCAACATCAACGGCGAGTACATCACTAATCTCCGTTTCGCAGATGATATCGTGGTCATGGCTGAGACCCTGGAAGACTTGGGCAAAATGCTCAATGACCTCAGCAGAGCTTCCCAACAAGTGGGTCTAAAAATGAACATGGATAAGACGAAGATCATGTCGAACTCTCATGTCGCACCCACTCCAATTGTAGTTGGTTGCTCTGCACTCGAAGTTGTTGACGAGTATATATACCTGGGACAGACAGTCCAACTAGGTAGGTTCAACTTCGAGAAAGAGGTGTCTCGGCGAATCCAGCTCGGTTGGGCAGCGTTCGGGAAGCTACGCTACATCTTCTCGTCGTCCAAGATACCACAGTGTCTCAAGACTAAAGTCTTTGACCAGTGTGTGTTGCCAGTGATGACTTACGAAACTGAAACGTGGTCGCTCACAATGGGCCTCATACGAAGGCTCAGAGTCACACAAAGGGCAATGGAAAGAGCTATGCTGGGAGTTTCTCTGCGTGATCGAATCAGAAATGAGGAGATCCGCAGAAGAACCAAAGTCACCGACATAGCTCTGCGAGTCGCTAAACTTAAGTGGCAGTGGGCAGGGCACATTGCTCGTAGAACCGATGGCCGATGGGGCAGCAAGGTTCTGGAGTGGCGGCACGTACTGGAAGACGCAGCGTAGGGAGACCCCCAACAAGGTGGACCGATGACCTGGTGAAGGTCGCGGGAAGCCGATGGATGCGGGCAGCACAAGACCGGTCATCGTGGAAAGCCTTGGGGGAGGCCTTTGTCCAGCAGTGGACATCTATAGGCTGAGGAAGAAGTCCAAACAAAATATAGATACAATCTCTAGGTAAATCACATTGACTCAAAATTACTTTACGAATATTTAAATTGGTATTAGAACTTAGTTTTTAAGGTTAATTGAATAAAGATTTTAGAACAGCGGTGGCCTAGTGGTATCCGCTGTGACTTAATTTAGACTAATATATAAAACTGAAGAGTTTGTTTGTTTGAACGCGCTAATCTCAGGAACTACTGGTCCGATTTGAAAAATTCTATTTGCGTTGCATAGCCCATTAATCCAGGAAGGCTTTAGGCTATATAACATCACGCTGCGGCCAATAGGAGCGGAGCATAACGAACTCTACGCGAAGGAAGTCGCTGGCGGCCGCTCTACTAGAAATAATTTACACAAAGTAATGCGCCTGGTGTTCGAATCTATGACCTAGTGTCATAGATTCGAACACCACCACCACACCATAATGCGCATTACCACTGCTCTCGTAACGGCGAAGGAAAACATCGTGAGGAAACCGGCATGTCCAAGAGTCGAAATTTCGAAGATATGTGACATCTGCCAACTCGAATGGTAGATTACGGTCCAAGAAAGAAAGAAAGAAAGAAAAGAAAGAAATATTGTTTATTCCGCACAAACAGAACGCACATTACAATAATCATCATCATCCCAGCGTTAATCCCAGTCGCATCCGAAGCCTTTTCAGCTTTGGAGTCTGGGGTTCGCTTTACCAGTCCAACTGCTGATATGGCTAAACTTCGACATTTTCCATGAAGCGACTGCCGTCTAACCTCCACAACCCGAAGGCGACATCGAAGCATTGCAGTTAGACCAATTGTAGGACTTTTAAGGGCTCCAACAACCCGTAACGACTGCCACTACATGTTCGTAGGGCAACCGGGACCAGCGGCTTAACGTGCTTTCATTTAATTCACACAATTGCATGAATTTAATTCACACATCTCCGTTCCACCATCGGACGACCCGTCGTACTGCGAGTTTCCACCCTTACGTTGTTTACACCACTACGATCCGGACGAAGCGTTTCGCCTTCTCTTTTATACCGCGTACATCGAGGGACTGGAACAATTTGCCAGCGGCGGTGTTATCGTCGTACTACAATTTGAGTGTCTTTAAGGCTAGAGTGAATCGGCTCTTAGTAAACTAGTGCGCATCTACAAAGCATTACCATCAACGATTGCGTCACTGCTTACCATCAGGCGGGATTACGGTCAAGCACTAGTTTATAATTTATAAAAAAAAGCTACATACATGTACAGACGACAACACATCAAGCTACTACAATCTGACAGATTTCTTTATTAGATTTCCATCTTTATCTCTAAAGCACTAAAGCTCAAGGTTGATTGGGAATTTTTGAGAGTTTTGGGTAGCTTGATCTGCTGTCGTTCGTACATATAGATAGTATTACCAAAATATTATATACTTATAACACATACAAAATTAAAACTTGGGGGAGAGGTGTTGAGAGGACTCTGCCTTAATTAGAATTAGAGGGCTTTAAAGACTAATTGTGACAATAAAATTAAAAAACGGTGTATATTTTCTCGCTTTTCAGTTCTTTCGGCGATAATTTTTTTTTCCATAAACTTTTTGTTCCTATATACATTTGGAAAAATCCTGTCCTAAAAGTAGAAAATAGAGATGTTTTATTATTTATGGAAAAAATCCTGTCCTAAGAGTTGAAAGTAGAGATGGTTTTACAGATTTTAATGCCAACTTGTGTATTATTACTAAAAAACATTAGCGATCTATTGATAATTTATCTTTTTTATTTCATAATAATTATTAGGAATTAATATACTCCAAATAATTAGTTGACTACTAATTAATATTTAATTATTAATCTACTAATTTTTTTTTCAAATTCCAATAAAAACTCTGTAAAAACATACGCGTGGTTACATATGCACAAACATAAAACATACATACATACACTTGAAATTTGGCTTACATACCTACGGGTCGAATTGATAATCTCCTTTTTTTTTGAAGTCGGTTAAAAAGGTGAAACCTGGACTTTAAACTGTGCTTTAAGTCTGAAATTGCCAAACCGCATTGACCAACGTGGTGATTACGCTCAATCCTTTTCTGTATGAGACGAGACCTGTGCCCAGCAGTGGGACGATAAAAAGGTTGATGATGATGATGAAAACAGGACACGAGATTGACCAGCTCCCATAATGTGTAATACACTATTACCTACATTGACAGCCTCCGTGGCGTAGCGGTAGCGGACGCGGCCGCTGCGCAAGGTGGCGCGGTTTCGATCCCCGCACAGTGCAAATATTTGTATGCATGAATATGAATATTTGCACTGGTCTGGTCGTACCTCGGAAAGCACGTTAAGCCGTTGGTCCCGGTTGCCATACGAACATCTAGTGGCAGTCGTTAAAGGGTTGTTGAAGCCCTCAAAAAGTCCAACAATTGGTCAGTTGCAATGCTTCGATGTCGCCTTCGGGTTGTGGAGGTCAGACGGCAGTCGCTTCACGGAAAATGTCAAAGTTTAGCCATATCAGCAGTTGGACTGGTAAAAGCAGACCTCAAACTCCAAAGCTGAAAAAGCTTCGGATGCGACTGGGATAAACGCTGAGATGATGATAACACTATTACCTACATCAATTTGAATAATTTGGTGTATATTTTACTAATCAGATGCTCCATCTTTTTGGGAAATGTGTCTGCTCAACAATGTGTATAACGCAATGTATGTCAAAATGAAACCCATTCCTATTGAGCGTGTGTTAGACAAATAGAACGTGGTAAGATTTCGCGAAAAAAAAAAAACACAATCGGAGCCCTGAATAACCTCGTAAGTGGATTCGAGCAGGCACCCAGATCAAGTAGGCATGATTCGTTTACCTTTTGATCGAGAACCATTTCAGTGATGGTTGTTTACGAGTTTATGACATCAGTCTGTGAAAACATAATATTTTTTAACACTGTTTACACAATTATCCTTTGAACTGCCAAGGCCTGTTTAAACAGAAAAGATAAAGGGGATAAAAGGCCGCCATATTTTACACTTAAAGCTTTGCCTTGCAATATTGAGACAACTCATCCCTTATGATTATAAAATAAAGACTGAACAATAATGAGGGAATGGAAGCTAGTGCAAGAGGAATGCACTGATATTAAACTAATATACAGTATGTTAAATAACAGAGGGCGTTCCCTTAAACTCGTTAATATGTATCATTAATAGATTAAAATAAAAATATCAGCATAGAAAAATAAGCATAAAAAAATCCGAATAAAAAAAAATTCTAATTGGAAATAAATTTGAAACCTCCTGTTTTAAATCAAAATAGTAGTCGTCATGTATAAATAAATTGCGACGTTGCCGTCTTTCATGTTCGCGTGTACAGTGTGTTTCTTTTACATGTCAATTTCAAATTTTTATTGAATATTTTCTTATTGGAAAAAATTTTAAAACATTTTGTTTTCGAATGGAAATATTTTTTTTTAGCATGTATGTATGCTATACTATTTCGGGTTAACGGGAACGCCCTCTGTTAGTTAACATACTGTATAAAGCTGAAGAGTTTGTTTGTTTGTTTGAACGCGCTAATCTCAGGAACCCCTAGTCCGATTTTTCTTTTTGCGTTGGATAGCCCATTAATCCAGGAAGGCTTTAGGCTATATAACATCACGCTGCGACCAACAGGAGCGGAGCATAACTAACTCCACGCGAACGAAGTCGCTAGCGGGCGCTAGTACATAAAATTGCTGTTATGTGGCTAGAGCAGTGGTTACCAACCTTTTCAATGTCACTCCCCCTGTGAACAAGTATGGGAATTGATTTTACCCCTACCTAATCCATACTAATATTATAAATGCGAAAGTAACTCCGTCTGTCTGTCTGTCGGTCTGTCTGTCTGTCTGTTACGCTTTTCTGTAAACCTTTCAACCGATTGTGATGAAATTTGGCACTGACAATCTTTAGACCCTGAGATAGAACATAGGCTACCTTTTATCCCGGATAAAATTGATATTTCCGAGGGAAATCTAAAAAGCGCGATAGGTATAACCGAACTCCACGCGGGCGAAGTCGCGGGCGGAAAGCTAGTTTAAAATAATTATAACCACACAAATTCAAACTAAAATATGTTTATTATCTAAGCAATTGCCCGTTTAGGTAACTAGTAAATTAATATATTATAAATCTCGAAGTTAACTAATGTGACGGTTGAAATTGCTTTGCATTCGCAAGTTTGACAATATTTGGTTCAGTTTCACTCAAAGCGCATCTCATAATTTATTTATCTATTATTTTGTTTATTGCTATTATAATACTATTTCGTGCCATCCCGTGTTACCCCTCTAGAATCTCCGTTTTACCCCTGCGGGGGAAATTACCCCCAGGTATAGGATAGGAACCACTGGGCTAGAGCGACCAGACAAAAGATGGCTAAAGGCTTCCGCACGAAGGAACGGTGCGACAGCACAACGCGACTCTACCGATCAGAACCGCGTTGCGTAGTCGCGTTGCGTCTGTCTCCAGGATCCCTAAAGCAACATATAATTTTCTTTAGTAAGTAGCTCTTTTCTGGGTAGGAAGACGTGTAGTTGTGATACTGACGTATATGAGCAACTGCAATACAATTGTGTCAAAACTACAATGCAGAAAAAACTGAAAAACTCTACCTCTTCTTTTTTAAGGTGAGATTCAACCTCAACTCTCGATCAATGGCCTCTGTGGTATAGAACCACAATTTTGCCCATAAAACGTTTAACGAATTATAGAAATTCTTTGAAAATTTGATGTCACAATAATGGCGGATATCGCCAATGACAGTTGAAAAAGACGGCCGCGTGAGCCGCCTGTGAGGGAGGTTTGAGGCAAAGTCATGATGTGGCCACTATGCTGCGATATTTCAATGTTCTTTATGAATTTTTACTGAATGCACTTTTTACTATATAAATCACGCGTTTGTATTTAATTAAGTAAACGACAGTATAAATAATTTTAAAAGTCCAACAAAAATGCGCGTGACAGTCATTTAGCTTTCCCGTCAAAACAATAGGGGTTTTCCAATTGAAAAAGTCTCATAGATATTTCTAATATTTAGAAGTGACATGACACATTGGTATATTCACGCATAGCACGTAAAACTGAAACATAGACACTGAATAATATTTACAATTGCAGTTCTAGGACATGAATGTAGAATACAAAAAAAATCCTTTCCAATATTCACATACAATAAAAAAAGGTGTAGTGCACAATAGGTGGGCAGTAACTACATATTTATAGTCGGAAAAGGCTAGTAAAACTATATTAGAGCCAGTTCGTAAATAGACTACGTGCTCGGTTAAACTCGATACAAAATTGCAGAAGATAATAATAAAATAGAATTTTCTCATAATCCCAGAAATAAATGCGAGCCATGAACCTGTGAGGTGGTCCGGTACTCTGATCCGGTTCGTCACGCATTTACGCGCTTTCTGTATCGAGTTTACACACGAGTCGGTCTCGTCTCGATTTCAACATTCGATTCGATTCATTCATAATCAGCAGTTTGCGAGCGATCGCCGCGTGGTGTAGACGTACTCCGCGCGTCACTTTCCCGCGACTTTACCGCCATTCCGTTTTCGTAGTGTTGAGAAAACTTAGAAACAGTGATGTTTTGTGCGACAATGACATCGTTCAGTGTCAACTTCTTGTGATATTCGTGACTGCTATAGAAGTGTCAATAAAAGTGTTTTGGAAGTTGTGAAGTTAGTTTTGCCACGGATTTGCCAAGTTGTCTGGAGTTTTGTGTAAGTACTAAGTTCAATGTATTCGTAATCTAACAAAGTTTTGTATATATTTGAGTAGCATGAGGATTTCATAATGACATTGGTTCGTTGATTTTTTTTTTTGTTAGTTAAGCTATTTCAAAATTAGAAGTAGGAAATTATCGCAGTCTTTTCGGTTGACTAATGCCTCTTCGTAGAAGGCTAAAGTACACACAAACTTGCAGTTTTTGTGCTCACGATAAGTAACTGCTATTAAGGAATCGTGTGTTATCAATACGCGATAACATTGCGTGCTGCTAACAGTTTATAGTTCAATATTGCATTTTCTTGAGGTTCAATAAGTACATAGTACTGAGTTATCTTCGTACTTTGACATTACCAACATCGATGACTTCAGTAACTAGATATTTTTAGGCACGATTATTCGTATCGTGATTATATTATCTTTCGGTAAGTACTTGAAATTAATATGTTATGTAGGGAAATATATATTTTGGCTACAGAGAATCGACCCATAATAAACTACTTAGTGCGCTCTACCATTAACGATTTCATCACTGCTTACTATCAGGTGGGATCTCGGCGAAGCACTAATTTATAACATAAAAATAATTACAAACGAAATAAACACTAGTGACTAAATTTAAAACAACGTCATTCATTAACCTCGAACATAATACGTAAACAGTTTAAACTATGTAAATACCTATGTATACCTAAAACAAACACTATTAAACAATAGTTTAAGTAAAAAAAAAATCTTGTAGTAAATAATATGCTTTAAGTAATTACTGCATTGCACCGCTATTCTGACTGTATTCCGTGGTCTTTATATGCCCGGATAAAAAAGAAATCCAGTTTATTTTTTTGTTTTACTCTTGTAATAGCGTAGCTCACAGCAGGACACACAGCAGCAGCAGGAGCAGGGCACATTGCTCGTAGAACCGATAGCCGATGGGGCAGTAAGGTCATAGAATAAACAGGGGAAGTAGGTTATCTGCGACCCAATCCGCGATTTAATTGCCTACTGTCTTAGGGTTGACGACTGTCCGCGCTTCGTCGGTTACGGTTGTCGCCCAAACCGCTAACAAATATTTATAGACTAAGAGCTTATGTTTAAATTATTTGCTTAGTATTTAGTTTACATATACTAGTCAGTTTTTATTTTTGTACTTTTTATTTTTAGTTTTGTACACATAAAGAACCATATTTATTTTTATTTTTAATTAATACAAATATAAATAATACAAACATAACATCTATTGAATCACACATTTAATACAAAATTACAAATTAGCTACAGAAAAATACCTACTTTCTTCGGTTTCGACTATTACGAAACGCGTTGTTATTAAACTTTAATGTGTAATATATCCGTGTCCTTGTAAATAACTTTTAGAAATATAATTTGAAAAATATAAGTCTTTTATTTGTTCATAAATAGACATACCAACTTTGCAGTTTATGTGATCATTTTTTAAAAGCTAATTACAAGATTAAACGAACTTACCTAAGTGAAGTTCTATCTTGATTATACGAAGCTCCTTGTCCGAGACGGATTACGAGTAGTAACGCTGATTGTGTCAGCGCATATCACAGGTTTAAAGCTAAAAAAAATAAAAGACTTTCTCGTGCGGCAACATTGAATATATGTCATTATGTTTAAAGTTAAAATCATATTTATGAACGACCCTAACAATGGGATAATAACTAGTTATTGGGAGGGTTTTTGGGATCGCCGTCTCGGACAAGGAGCTTCGTATAATCAAGATAGAACTTCACTTAGGTAAGTTCGTTTAATCTTGTAATTATACTCACTCCTTGTCCGAGACGGATTACGAGTAGATGTTTGAAGTAGGGTTGTGAATAAATACCCATGCGTATATTATATTCAAAATGTATTAATAAGAAACTCTTACGAATCTAACATAGTATGGCAAATGGCGGTGCTAAATTGTGTTGGATCCTGATGTACTGGTCTGTTATAGTGTCTGGCGAACACGGCCGAATTTTGGGACCATCCTGCTGTCTTTCTTATGACGTCCACACTAATTCCAGATCTATTTGCAGCTGATGTTGATGCATGTCTGGTGCTGTGTGCTGTGAAGATGGTGACATCGATTCCAGCTTCTTTTAGAATCAATTTAATCCAGCGACTTAAGGTTTGTGTAGTAGCAGCTTTGTGTGGTTTTTTAAAAGAGAGTATTAATTTATCATTATCTTTCCTTATAAGTTTTGTTTTATCAATGTAATCTCTTAAACAGGACACGGGGCATATTTCTTTTCTCATATCGAAGTTTTTTAAATGTAGAGTTGGTTGAATAGCACCCTTTTTTGTAGTTTTTATTACATCAGGTATGAAAATGTCGATTGCAGTGTTTGTAATTCTCATATTAGACAAATGTATTAATGATAATGTTTGAACCCGATGTCCAGTGGTCAATGCCAGTAACATTACCATTTTCTTTGTCAATGATTCTAATGATAAGTCTTCATGTGGGTAATAATTTGATAAGTAGTTCAGTACAAGTCCAGGGTCCCAGGTCATGTCATATTTAGGAGCTGGTGGATTGGACCTAAAAACACCTTTCATGAATCTCTTTAATCTGTCGTCAGTTCCGACCTTCGGTCCTATTAAAAGCGATAGCGCTGACCGGGCAGTGTTAATGGTCCCATATGATGCTCCATTTTGGAAGCAATGTGTTAGGAATTTTAAAACATGTGGAATGGATGCTTGGTAACAGTCCAAACTATGCTGTTTACAAAACAGCCACCAAGATTTTAGGGGCGAGTTGTACTGTCTCACTGTATTTATTGATATGGAGTTCAACATTATGTCGAGTGACGAGTTTGGTGTTCCTCTTCTTGTGAATGCTTCCCTGAGAGCAGCCCTGCAGCCAGGGTAAGTTGTTTGTATAGGGGATGGTGCTCTCTGAAAGGGGACAATAACAAATTGATGTCTGGTTCAAATATTATGAGATCCCCTACAAGTAATGACTTAATTTAAGGGAACCATGGTTGTGAAGGCCATAAAGGAAATATCAGAACACCTGTGGCTCGGTCTTTTTTAATTTTGTGTAAACATTTTAATAGTAATGAAAATGGCGGGAAAGCATAGAAATACCAGCTTTTCCAGTTAATTGTGAAGGCATCAACTTTGAACGCTTCTGGATCACGTCTCCAAGAAACAAATTTTTTACATTTATTATTAATTCTAGAAGCAAATAAATCTATATCTGGCGCGCCGAAACACTCGGTTATTTTTAAAAAGGCTTTGTGAGATAGCTCCCATTCTATGTTTACCTTCCTTGATTCTCTATCTGCTTCAAAATTATCCTTCGTGTTTATGTAGGAAGCATATACCCAAATGTTTCTATTTTCACACCATTGCCATATTTCTTTTGTTATGTCATTAAGATGGGGGAATTGTATTCCTCCCATTTTATTTATATAAGCTATTGCGGTAGTATTGTCTATTCTTAATAATATTTCACAATTATATATCTCCTTAGTGTAACATTGTAAGCCTAACAAAGCAGCTTTTAGCTCGAGATAATTGATATGATAGTTTTGTTCTGAACGTGACCATGATCCAGAAGCTTTCTTGAGGTTACATACTGCGCCCCAGCCTGTGGTGGAGGCATCAGTATGTATTTCCAATTGGAAATCATATTGTTTTATGGGATTGCTCCTTTGTATATTATTTTGCCACCAGACTAATTCTGTTTTTATTTCTTGACAAATAGACATATTCTTTTCATAATTATCATCTGATTTTAGTAAAGCTAAGTACTTTTGTCTTTCTAATACCTTAGTATAAAGCCATCCATATGGTATGGCTGGGCAATTTGAATTCAGCATTCCTATCAGTTGGGCAAATTCTCTAATTTTGCAGTAGGTTTTCTGTTTGAATGTGTTAATTTTTTCTAATATGTTTATTTGTTTATCATGTGGGACTGATAGTGATAAATCAGTTGAGTTTAAAATAAAACCTAGATATCTACATGTTTGGCTTGGTGAAAAAATGCTTTTTTCCTTATTAATTATAAATCCTAAATCTTGTAAGAGTTTACATGCTGTGTCAATGTCTCCTTTACATCCATTCTTAGAATCATTAAAATATAAACTGTCATCTAAATAGTTAGTTAATATAATGTCCTGATTTCTTAAAAATGTACTAACCGGTTTAAGTAATTTTGTAAAGACATAGGGGGCTGTACAAAGGCCGTATGGCAGCGCATTAAACTGGTATAGGAATTTACCGAATTTAAATCTTAAATATTTTTTACTTTGTTCTGCTATAGGCACTGAAAAGTAGGCTTCTTTTAAATCTATTGAAGCCATATAGCAATCTTTCGACATGAGTTTACAGGCTGTTCTGATATCTTCCAATTTGAAATGTTCTGTCTGTATATACTGGTTTAATTTTTTTAAATTTAAAATGAATCTAAAGGTACCATTAGGTTTTGGTACTAAAAATATAGGGGATGTAAATTGGTCTTGATGAGGTAGGCACTCAGAGATTGCACCTAATAGTAAAAGTTTCTTGATTTCAGAGGCTATTATGTCTTTTTCGTTTCTATGCCAGTGTTTAGGTTCAGATTCATAAGATGGAGGGGTATTTGTGAATGGAATTTTATAACCTTGCACCCAATCTAACACTACTGGGTCGCTAGTTATCCGACGCCAAACACTTAAAAAGTTTTTAAGTCTACCTGCATGTACCTGATTTTCTAATGATAGCGTCTGGATGAACTGGGCCTGGCTGGAGGCTGTTTGCGGTTCTGGCGAGTTTGCTCGTAATACTGTTTCTTGATGGTCTGCCCCCTCTGATAACGATGTGGCCCACCGCGAGCAACCTGGTGTTGTTGTTGTCGGTTCTGCGATGGGCCTTTCCAGTTTACCTGCTTTTTATTTGGTGGGACTGAGGATGAAGTGGATGGTTTAGATTTGTTTCTATTGTCTACGATTAGGGTGCTTACTCTCTGGATAGATTGGGCAGATTTTATTTTCTCTCCACAGTCGTTTCCAAATAAAAACCTATCCATCTTCGAAGTCTTGACAGCTTCTCTTACTATATTATTAGCGCCCGAAAGAGCAAAAAATTTTCTGGACGATGAGTCTTGGTGATGAATGTCTGCCGCTAGTTTTGCAGCATCATTTATTTGCTCTATGAGCATTTTACTATTTATATTCCCTTTCAGGATACATGTAAGGGCTCGGCCAAGAGAGGTCATGAGTTTTCCGATCAAATTTTGTCTGTAAATTATTCTTTTATCTCTTTTTACAGATACGTCTGATAATATTGCCAGAATCTCTGGATTCATTTCAGGTGCTAGAGCATTTTGAAAATTTGGTGGTAAGGGGTATTTGTCTATTAGGTTATTTCTGGCCTCCTTATCCAATCCTTCCGTTATTAGCTTTGTCCAACGGGCTGCAAGCTCTGGTTGGATGGGTTCACTAACCTCATTTTTCTCTTCTCCTTCTTTACCAAGTGCCAGCAAAAACTCCTCCGGTAATTCATCCTCTGTAATGAAGTTTCATATTAAGAAAAAACAAAATTGAAAGTAATACATCGTCTATCCGCTATGTGATAGCACTTTTCTATGTGTTCCAGTGTAAATTGTATATACTTAGTAGAGAGCATTGTCTAACCTCAATGTGATAGCGCTTGCGTATTTGAAATTTAAAAGACATTGTGACATTGTCTATCCTCAAGTGATAGTGCTTAATGTCAGACATCTGCATGAGAATCCCAGGCGTTTAAAGTTCAGAGCATTAATAGAACAAAGGGTAAAACACCCACCTGCAGGTATATAATTATCCTCATTTTCGTTGTTGAGGATTGTAGGGGGCTCCTCCACATTTTCGGATGGAAGTGGATGTGAGGCACGCTGCTGACATGGGCTTGGTGTTGTCGATTCTTCGTCACTGTTTTCTGCAGAACTCCGGGCTAGTCTTATTAACTTGTTTTCCAGTTTACGAATTTTCTTTTTATAATAATCTGCATCCTTATTCTTCCTTTTTCCCATTTTAATTTAACGTTATAATCTTATATCCTTACTACGCAAAAAACCAACAAAATGGTAGGTCTAAGACGCCGACGCGCTCGGAATTCGAACAATGAAAAGAAACCGTTAATTTTTTTTTTTTTTTTTTTTGAACACTATGGGATTTCTGGTCTGGTCATAGATTATGCAATTAACATAGAGTATTTTGTACAACTCGGCACACAAACTGATCGGCCGGAAACGGATACAAGCAAATGCCCCAACAAAGGACAATGGGTTACTTGTTTTAGGTTAACTTTGACGGTTTTTGACAATAACATTCCGTCTTATTTCCTCACTGTAATCTGAGGATTATTAAAGTAAAGTACTCACCCTTATTGGTATAATCATTTTAAAACATACCTGAATCCGGAACCTCGTTCATCGTGGGAATGTTTACACAACAATAACAAACCTTAACCACTGTTGTTGTACATTGTTGGATGAAGAAAACCAATTAAATTCATTATAAATACTATGCACTATATAATCACACCATATTTTTTGAGAAAACATTATAATACCGAATTATTTAGTTAGCAAAAGATTGTTTTGAATATATTTATCACGAGGAATATGTGACAGCGCTGTGCACAAAAAACGTAATGACATATATTCAATGTTGCCGCACGAGAAAGTCTTTTATTTTTTTTAGCTTTAAACCTGTGATATGCGCTGACACAATCAGCGTTACTACTCGTAATCCGTCTCGGACAAGGAGTGAGTATAATGTGCCGAAAAGCCGTGACGCGCGAACCTCGTTCCGTGCTAGCCGCGACTAGCGCAGTCATAGGCACTCTAATATTGTGTTTAGGTGTGCGTGCGGCGACGCATAGATACTATGGCGCAAACATACAAGCCGCGCGCGGTCCGTTTGTATGAAGATAACGTACTTCCCTCTCTTTATTCTATGGTAAGGTTCTGGAGTGGCGGCCACGTACTAGAAGACGCAGCGTAGGGAGGCCCCCAACAAGGTGGACCGATGACCTGGTGAAGGTCGCGGGAAGCTGATGGATGCGGGTAGCACAAGACCAGTCAACGTGGAAAGCCTTGGGGGAGGCCTTTGTCCAGCAGTGGACATCTATAGGCTGAAGAAGAAGAAGAAGAAGAATAACGAAGCTGTGTGTTTGGCTAAAAATGTTATCGTCGAATTATCTTACACAGAAAAAGAAAAAAATATCCTCGATTACATAATTTGCACAGTTTCATTCAAAATATACTATCTCTTTTTATTTAATAACTTAATAGGTACTTAAGTAGCTATTTGCGCTTCTTACCACTGTCATTCTTGAAGCATCTCCTACAATATATATGAAAAAATATACCTACGTATCCAGGTAGGTAACCATTTTTTTTTTTCATAAGCAATGTGGGCAACGCACATAGACAAAGGCCACGCAGCCATCCACAGATCATTCCGCAAATGAGTTTTTTTTCTTTTTTGTATTGTAGTATCCGATGATTCAATTTTTTTTTTATGAATGTGTACTAGCCGTGCGCGATAAGTTTGGTACCTGAGTGCGGTGACGTTGAGAGATGAGATAATGTAAATAATAGATAAAATAAATGTATAAAATTAAACATTGTATTTTTATTAATTACAAAACCATAGTCAACACTTTCCATGATATATAATTAAATACCTAGGTCCTATTTTATTCAAATAGTGTGCACTCAGGTCCCAACTTATCGCGCACGGGTAGTACATACTTATAATGATTTTTATGATAATGTCAACAGTTGCTGATTCACACCTGACACTTTTATAATATGTAGTACAAATTCCAAAGTTCTCCACTGCAAAACATTTTTTTATCAAATCAAAATCAATGGACTGGCATATTGATTGCTTTTCACTATGTAGCGGCCAATTGTTTAAATTTGCCATTTAGTCGATCACCTGGCCTTTTTTATAATTATAAACTAGTGCTTGATCGCAATCTCGCCTGATGGTCAGCAGTGATGCAATCGTTTATGGTAAGGTGTGCTAGTTTATTAAGAGCCTATTAACTTAAACAAACTGAGTGAATAGGAAGGTAGAGGGCAGTTGAGCGAGGTGATGCAATGTTAAACCCCACAACACGACCAACGATGTTGCGCCAGAGGGAGATTGTTCTGTATACCTTCCACGACCAAACTCCCCAACACCATTTGGCTCATCGTACACGGCACACATCGCAACACAACTGCTCAGACCCGTCCTCCGTACGGCTTCACCATACATCATGCCGGAAGACGACGAATCGCTTGGCGGCAAGACTTTGTCTGGTGGGTGGTAACTTTAGCCGATGTTATGGCCTACCTTTGGAAGTACCTGGTGCTCGCCTTGATTCACACTGTCGACTCGCATAAGATTGGTTACAGTCCTAACCTAAACTATAATGTATTGAATATAAGTAAATCCAGCTGTTAGTTGAACAGCCGCCGTTTAGTTAAAAGGATCGGCGACTAACTACTTAATCGGCTAATTAATGTAGTTGTTTGTGACGGATACGGGTTATATAATGTATGTACTAGCCATGTATCAGACCTACTATTGATAACCTAGGTCTATCTGTCTATCTCAAACACCATTTACAGCTTGATCAGTGTTGCTCGTTAGTAACAGTCCCCTAATGAAGCGATCGCATATTTATAGGCAACTAGCTTTCCGCCCGCGGCTTCGTCCGCGTGGAGTTCGGTTATATCGTGCTTTTTAGATTTCCCTCGGGAACATCAAATTTTTCCGGGATAAAAGGTAGCCTATGTTCTTTCTCAGGGTCTAAAGATTGTCTGTGCCAAATTTCATCAAAATCTGTTGAGAGGTTTAGGCGGGAAAGCGTAACAGACAGACAGACAGACAGATAGACAGACAGACAGACAGACAGACAGAGTTACTTTCGCATTTATAATATTAGTATGGATTAGTATGTAGATATGGTAACCTGCAGATCAATGCACTTTAAATAAGTTGTCGGCCCAGCTACTAAAAATATATAAAAACCTACATTGAAAAAACGAGAAAAAGGTCCATGAGACATTCGAACATCGAAGTGATCCTATACGGTCCTATAGGGCTAGTGATCCTATAGGGCATTACGGTACTCAAAAAAAAAAAACATAAATTTATAATCACTCAATTAACTTTAATTATTCTAAGACACGTATGAACAATCAGAGTTATCTATTAAATTAGTTAGAAAACAATAACAGAAAAAAGACTATGTATTTGCAACCAATAGATAGGTATTGACCCTACACAAGATATTTTACGTATATTTTTAACCCATGTCGAAATAACCATAATATTCCTAAATTGTATTTTAAACTTATCACAACCCGCGGTTTCACCTGCACAAGTTTTGATACTGTTGGAATATCCGGATAAAAAATATATAATATTGTATGTCATGCTGCTACCTGTGTGCCAAACATACAAATCCGTTCAGTAATTTTATAAAGAGTAACAAAATATGTATGAGTAGTATTGAAGAAAATATTCGCCAATTTTGATGACACGATTGGCGCAGTGGCTACCTGATCGACTGCAGTGCTGCGTGTCGCGGGTTTAATTCTCGCACAGAACAAATATTTGTATGGCCTGGTAGTTGTCCCAAGTCTGGCTGTTTGTGTTTATAAATGTTTGTAAACGCACCTACGATACTGGAGTAATTCCTAGTATGCGCTTACTAGGAATTACTCCTACATCAATCTACGAACCTAAATAAATATTATAAACATTTATTTAGGGGTCTCGTATTCCTTTCTATTATTAAGTTATGAGAAAAACGATCAAAAACACATAGACAAGTAAATCTTTGGGATACTACAGTTAATCTTTCCATTACGTCACGTATGCAATTCCACATTATTCCAAATCCCAATACAAACCAAATACATTTGATCAACAATCTTCAATCAGATCCTGAACAAGCATTTCACTCTTCGACGGTTTTACGACGCAGTAAAAAGCAAAAACCTGTGGCGGAGAAATACACCATAGTCTGTTATTGTTGATTGTACGCGGAGATTGTGAAGGCTGACCCAAAAAACCGGAGGTTTTGTCATACTTTCTCAATAGCCCAGCACTCCAATGATTCAAGCAAAAAAGGGATGAGTAAAATTGCCAGATTGCTCCACCCTTTCGGAGTTCTCATGCTTTACAACTTCTGGTAGAGAGAGCAATTTTAGAATCGAACATGTTAGTTTGTGGTGAACGACAATTTCGTTACTGCCTTCTGTGTAAAACCTACCACTTTAAGTGTTAGCTAGAATAGAAACCTCGATATGTTACCTTTTGCCTCAAACATTGCCTTTATCACAGGAGCGACGTAAACGTAATGGTTAACGTTGCTCCTGTGACGAAGTCAAGAGTTTATCTATGTTTAATTCGAATTTTTAAATATACATTTTTGTTACATTGACAAAATACAAAACGTAAGGGTTCAGAAATATGTACTGTGTTCGCAGCAATATAACATTTCATTCATAAAAGGCGAGTAAATCGCTTTGGAATAAAGCAAAGAGTATACTTACTTATGCTCGTGACTCTACTTACTTATGAATAAAATTGTTGGTTGGCGATAATTATTTCTAACAGCCTATACGCTTAACAAGCTATTATGTACTCTAAATTCGAAAAATGTATCAGCTTAAATAACAGAATGGATGTTCTTCAACTGTCAAAATGAAACACATTGCTCTAAGTGATAGTGACTTAGGTACGCAATTACTCCTTGCTGGAGTGTCAAAAAGTTAAGGGAAAACCGCGCCATCTGACGCGAAAAATCGTAATGTCTAGTTACAAATTATACGGGTGGATACATGAAGGAAATTAATTACAATCATTTGTTAGTCATACCATCATGGCAAACGTTTGCCTTCCACGCCCATAAAGGAAGGTAGATCCACAAAACAAATTACCGGGACTTTTTCCCGAAGAAAATGTCGAGTCGAGAGATAATGTCAACCAAAAGTAAGTCTAGAATGTTCCTCCCAATTTTGAATTCATTGCAAATAATGTCAAAAAATTATTTGTAATTTAATATACTACCTACTTAATAGCATTTCCAAGAGACGTTGAACTTCCAAACTTTGCACGAAAAGACCTGCCGTCTTAAATGACGTCACTTAAATAAAACAGTAACATTGTAGAAGACAAATTGAGGAAACAGATGGACGAATGAATACGTTTATGTAGGATTAGTAGACATTTTTTGTAAACCAGTTGAAATAAAGACACATGAGTAAGTATGGCTGAGGTAAGGCATGTCTCCTTGAGGAAAATAAACAACAAATTGGAATAACAGATGTTTACGCGACGAGATAATTGGGTTGTATCCTAAAAAATCATTTAATGTCATCAGATAGCTTTATAAAAATACTGATTAACACGTATTTTTTTCTTTTTGTACTGTGAAACCATACACTAATAATGCACGAATGCTTATTCTTGTAATTTTACATTATTTCGCTAATTAATATTTGTCGAGCATTGAGTACATGATTAGCGGTCTTCGCTTGTGCTCCCTCGCTCCTTTATTGCTCTATATGTCTGGTCCGAACAATATATTTAATTTATCATTAAAAGCAGCAGTATCATTTAGCCATCTTCCTAGCTTCTACACTTTCATTCAAATAAGTATTTAGGAAGATATATTGATTTGAAATGTCGCATGAATTGTCATAATTAGCCCCCACTCCGTAACTTTAATACGCTAATATAATATATCTCAGTAGTTTTTGGTAATTTCGACAAAATAAAAAATAGAGGTCTAATTTTTTTTTATTATCTTTAAGACGGACTGAGTACCTAATTACTTTTCGATTTTCATACCTTGGATACATCCCTATTTCGATACTTGTGTCTTGGACATAATTTTTTTATACACTAGCTGTGCCCGTGACTTCGTTCGCGTACAGGTCGAATAATAAGTGTTTATTTTGGAATCCCCGAACTCCTTCTCACACAATGGTACACTTGGAGGAATAAGTGCGGAAACCAAACCCGTAACATTAACAGTTTCTGCCAGTGAACTCATCAAAATCGGTCTAGTCGTTCTGGAGATTATCCGCAATTCGCGTACAGGTCGAATAATAAGTGTTTATTTTGGAATCCCCGAACTCCTTCTCACACAATGGTACACTTGGAGGAATAAGTGCGGAAACCAAACCCGTAACATTAACAGTATCTGCCAGTGAACTCATCAAAATCGGTCTAGTCGTTCTGGAGATTATCCGCAACTAAAGGATCCTACTATCCTACTTCCTAGTCCTATTACTTAATTCCTAATAAATATTATAAATGCGAAAGTTTGTGATGATGTACACATATGTACTTAATGTATGTATTATGGATGGATGGGTAGATTTTTGTTACTTTTTCACGCAAAAACCTGTCCTGCATGGTCTGTGGATAGTCTATTCTCTTTCACCGAGAAGAAGTCTGTGTCCTAGCCTGTGTGACGTATTTTTTTTGAAAAATCGTTTGCCCACACTAGGAATTTCTCCTGTATTGTTGGTGCGTTTACAAACATAAACTCACATACACAAACAACCAGATCCGGAACAACTACTTGTAGGTCACACAAATAATTGTTCCGTGTGAGAATCGAACCCGCGAGACTCGGCGCAGCAGTCAATACCCTAACTACTGGGCTAACCGTGCAGTCAATTATATCATAAATTATATCATAGACCATACCACTATGTAAACCATTATAAAATACCTTCTTTACGTAATAATAACTGACATTGCCGAGGTTTAAATCGTGAGGTAACCCAACAAGGTCAGTGTCGTAAGGCAGCCAATCGGAACGCTTCCTCTCGATTTATAAGAGCACGTGTTTATTAATAGTATTTCAAATGACATCGGCTGATGAAATCAACGGACGAGGAAGAAGAATTAATTCCAAGGCGATTGAGGGGTGATTTTTCAATATTATGATATGTTTTTTTTCTCTGTCTGCTTTTAAGGCGCTGTGTTCAGTAAAAATAGGCTTCTTAAAACAATTTTTTAGCCAAATGTATACATTTCAGAGCAGCCAAAAATTTATATGTTAATCTTGATTATATGTAGCAGGAAACCATTGTTTTCAAAACACGTTTTGAATTAATTTTCTCGATAGAAAAAAATCCTAAAATAACCCCTAAAATTGAATTTATAACAGTTGTAACTGTATTATTAATCATCAAATCTTGATAAAATTGAGAAGAGCGATGTAAAATATAATAGTAAATGAAACCATTGTTTTTGTTTATCGATTTAACTAAGATATTCTAAAATAAATAATGAATTTAATGATAAATAACGTGAACGAAACGTCGCTCCATCGCGGCGTCCATTGCCTTCTCTTTCACTTCTATGCTTAGCGACAGTGACCGCTGAGGCGCGGTGCTTGTCGGACTTATGTCACTTTTTGCTTTACCCCGCACAGAAAATAATTATATTTACGTGTCTGTTTGTTGATGAATAATCATATTTCGTTTTTGCCCGGGTTCAAACCCCAGGTTTACATTATATGCTTTTTGTAGATTTTAATTGAAATAAATGCTTTTTAATTTACTGTTGTATTTTTGCCGATATTTTATTTGATTTTTTTCTGTAATTATTCTTTTTACTTTTTCCCGGCACATTTTTCTTCACCTGTATGTGTTCGGGTTCAAACCCCAGCTTTACGTTGTATGCTTTTTGTTGGATTTCTTATTTGCAATTGTTTTTTTTTTTTTAATTATTATTAATTTATCCGATTTTCTGTATTTTTTGTAGTAATTGTTCCATCTTTTTAAATATATTCTTTTTGTAACAATTATAATGCAAACTAATATTTAAAATCAATTCGTTATAATTTTCTTTCTACAAATTTCTAGAAATTAATAATAAATAATAATAATAAGCCTTTATTTAACCATGAATTTCTTAGTTCATAATATAATTTAAAAAAAGAAAAACAATAAAAATAACAGTTAATTTGATAATAGTTCAAAACAGTAAATTTAGATTTCATTTTGTTGCATTATTCATGGCCCCTTTCAGTATAGGCCTCCTCCAAGTGCCTCCATCTATTTCACTCGTACAAACCCGATTTCGATAAGAGTTGCAGTTTTGAAGAAGAAATCTTTTATTTTTTTAAATATCCGAAAATGCATTTTTTTTTAACAGTTACTCTAAACAGCTGTTTATAAATAGTAATTTCTAGAAATGATATATTTCTAACAGTTTCATGAAAAAAGGACATAACACAAAAAATTTAAGCAGAACGGACAAAGCGCATTATAAAAATAAAAAAGAAAACAAAAAAAATAATAAAAAATGAAAATATGTATAAAATACACATTTTCGAAAATCGCAAGGTAAAGTCGGATTCGATCCTGGTGCTCGTCTAATGCGAACCGGGACTGTGACGAACAGAGCCAACCATGCTTCGGGGTTGGGTTGTGAAATTACCCTTCTAAATGTAGATGGAATAGAAAAGAAAAACAATAAAAATAACAGTTGATTTGATAATAGTTCAAAACAGTAAATTTAGATTTCATTTTGTTGCATTATTCATGGCCCCTTTCAGTATAGGCCTCCTCCAAGTGCCTCCATCTATTTCAATCTTTTTGTGTTGTGTTATTCTAAGCACTCGTACAAACCCGACTTCGATAAGAGTTGCAGTTTTGAAGAAAAAATCTTTTATTTTTTTAAATATCCGAAAATGCATTTTTTTTAACAGTTACTCTAAACAGCTGTTTATAAATAGTAATTTCTAGAAATGATATATTTCTAACAGTTTCATGAAAACAGGACATAACACAAAAAATTTAAGCAGAACGGACAAAGCGCATTATAAAAATAAAAAAGAAAACAAACGTAATAATAAAAAATGAAAATATGTATAAAATATACATTTTCGAAAATCGCAAGGTAAAGTGAACGGATGTGGGATTCGAACCTGCTGCTCGTCTAATGCGAACCGGGACCGCGACGAACAGAGCTAACCATACCTTGCGGTTGGGTTGTTAAATTACGCTTCTAAATGTAGATGGAATAGAGAATGGTTGGTATAGATTTAATAGAACGTGCGTATTTCTCGATGCACGACGCCTCACCTCACGCATCGATGTACTCGCGCGGAGCGCCCCGCGCCCCGCAGTGGGCGGGGCTAGTCGTGTCCCACTTCGTCTGCTTCACCCCCTCAAATACCTAAAAGTTTGCTATTCACAGCGTCTTAACGTAGAAAATCTGTCAAATTATCATAACTCAAAACATCACTCAAAACATAGAAAATAAGAAGGTTGCGTGTGGCGCGAATTATAAGTTCAACTTCAACTCTTGATCAATGAATGGCCCTTGTGGAAGAGACGCCAGAATTAAAAGTTAGACAATATTTTATTTTATTTGTTTATATTGTGTATACTTACATATTATATCATTATTTATTTATTTATGTAATTATCCGTGACATCACAGCTGGCCATATAAGAATATCGGCGCTGTGACATTTATTTTTTAAATATCGAAACATCATGCTGAGATAGGAGTCTTTTGGCCTTCTGACAGGACATTCTGTATAATTTTGATTGATACTTTTTTAAATTTAAGTAAGTAATTTATTTTTTATTTAGTTTACTTTCTGATTTTTTAATATGAGTGGCATTTGCCTTTCGTAATCATCTGCATAAACTAAACTTTTTGCCAACCATGTTGGGGCCAGTTCCAGTCCAACGGGATGCGGTTGAATAACAGTATTTTGCATAGAGCTACTGCCCATCTGACTTCCACAGTCCAGGTACTGGGTAATACCACAGTCTAAAAATCATACAGTCGTTCGACTAAGACTTCTAGACAAAGCAATCGTGCGGGGTGTGAGGGTCGAGACGCGGGTAACCGGCACCCGAGCTGCGAACAAAACGATATTGGTAGCTCGGTATCTATCATTAAGGGCTAACACGTGTTTGTTTTTTTATTTGTTTGTTTTATAATTTGATATGAGTGTCAATTTTGAATATAACTGGGGTGTTTGTAACGAAGAAGCCATCCTTTTTGACATCCAAAATGGCGGACGTCATTTTTTTTATAATTTAATATGTCAATTAAGTAAATATAATTGTGAAATCCAAGATGGCGGACGCCAATTTAAATGTATATTAATATGATATGGGTGTTAATTCCGAGGTCGATTGGGGTGCTGGTTACGAAAATGTCATCTAAATAATTTAAATCTGTCTCGAGTTGTTCCCTTAGTAAAAATAGCAAATTAATTAAATATATAATAGCTGTCGATGTTGATCTGCAATAAATAAATAATTTCCTAAATATTGTTAATTTGTGACAACCTTGGCCGATGCGTTACTGTCTAGACGATGTCGGCATTTTACACGAGATCAAAGGCGTCAACCTACTGTATAATTTTTATACTGTGGTAATACGACTTTCAGGCTACTGATGACCCATGAGGACTCAAAGACAAATAAAACCCGGGAGCCCGGGACTAACAATGTAACGTACTCTCCGAGGCGCGGATTCCGTAAATAAATTCTTTTTTAAATGGTAGTGAAATTAGCACCACAATCTGTTGCGTAGTTACAGATGAAAAACGAGATCACTCAGACGAAACACTAAAATTTACTTTAATTTATTAAAATATATAATTATAGATAGGTATAGAAAAATAGTGTGTAAACACAAACAAAAATAACACCAGTAAATAAGGATGACATTATAGCTCGTGCTTTGATCCCAAGATGTGACCTACTTTTTAAATGCTTTTAGGCAACGTCATATAATGGGATTCTTTTCAACATAAATAAAGTCGACATCACTATCAGTCCAGTAGAAGTGAGCAATGTGTTGCACAGCCCCACCCTATTTCAAGTTTAACAAATATCAACCTTATTTCTATGATATTGAGTTGATTTCAGAAAAAAACTAGCACTATAAAAAAGTTATAAAAATATTTGAAGTTGTAGCGTATAATGAAATTTATAATTTACTAGCGGCCGCCCGCTACTTCGCTCGCGTGGATTTATTAATTTGAACATTTTATTTTAACCCCAAAATATACAGCATACATTTAAAAATTTTGTTATGTTCCGCTCCTATACGTCGCAGCGTGATGTTATATAGTCTGAAACCTTCCTGAATTTTTCAAATGACCTGTCATTTGGACCGCTCCCCATTGATCCAAACGATCCCAACTAGTCGCAATGATTTGATAAAATTGTGTTCGCCGATTAGGGGGCAGTAGTTCCTGAGATTAGCGCGTTCAAAAACAAAATTCCCAAAACTAATCTTTATGTATTAGTATAGACTTGTGGTTTTGAGGTTATTATTCCATAAATTTATATTTGTTACTTTTTGGTGCATGTGTTGCAATATTACGATAGTATGTTACTATATGTAGGGACAGCAAGTGGTGGCCTAGACCACGACTTAAAAATTGTAAGTCGTAAGTTCGAATCGAACAGGCACTTTCTGTGTATTTCATTTGATCACCATCATCATCAGCCTTTACTCGTCCACTGCTGGACATAGGCCTCTTTCATGGCACGCCAACAAGCTCGATCCTGAGCAGTTCTCCGCCAGCCACTACCAGCCACCTTTTTGATGTCGTCGCTCCATCTCGCCCAACGGCGTCCCACGCTACGTTTGCCGAGACGCGGTCTCCACTCAAGGACTCGTTTACCCCAACGGTTGTCGGTCCTGCGGCATATGTGACCAGCCCATTGCCACTTCAGCTTGCTAATCCTCTCAGCTATGTCGGTAACTCTGGTCCTCTGTCGGATCACCTCATTTCTGATGCGGTCCTTCAGAGAGACGCCCAACATAGCCCGCTCCATAGCTCGCTGAGCGACTTTAAACTTATGGACTAGTCTGACCGTTAGTGTCCACGTCTCGGCTCCGTAAGTCATGACGGGTAGGACGCACTGGTTGAAGATTTTGGTCTTCAAACATTGGGGTATAGGCGACGAAAATACCCGACGAAGTTTACCAAATGCTGCCCATCCTTCTCGAAGTTGTTTTTCCCTAATTGCAACGTTTGCCCGAGGTAGATCACCACAGATTGATCACCACTGATCTCAAAAAGTGAAGGCAAACACCGTATGAAAGCGGCATGAACTAGAACTAAAAATTTGATTAAATATGACATCAACTAGCCCGCACTAGTCTCACTAGCGTTATCGATTATGTCCCACTCTCTTTCATAAAGATGAGGTCTGCGTTGCAGCAGAGGGAGCAGTATAGGTTAATTATTCTATTTTACACAAAGGTTCGAACCTACAGCTTGTAAGTCACGGCTCACACCACAGGGCCATCGCTGCTCTGCTCTAAAAACGGTGAAGGAAAACATCCTGAGGAAACCAGCATTAGAGCCAAAAACTTCGAAGGCATGTGACATCTGCCAACTCGCAGTGGGCCATCGTGGTAGATAACGGCCCATTTCCTCTCACCAAGAGGAGGCCTGTGTCCCAACAGTGGGAACAATATAAGGCTGATTATGTTATAACCATGACTAGAAATAATCTCCCAAGACTTGAATACTTATACAAAGCGAAATTCAATTAGCGTTGTTAGAATCATTATTGAGCCCACATTTGTGTCATATATTGAGAACATAATCAGTCGATCTCAATTTATGCTTAGATTTGTCATTAGTAATGGGAAGGTATTTTAACGCCCAAATACTAAATAAGTTCTCTACAATAGCCTCGTAAGAAGCATCCTGGAATACTGCAGTGTGATATGGAGACCACACTACGCAACCCACTCGCTGCGGATAAAGAGTCCAAAAAAAAAAATTATACCTACCTAGGGTATTCAAAAGGAAGATAATTTAAACATCTATGCTACAAATGCTATGCTATGTCTTGGATGTGAGATTCGCATATAAATTGCTCAATAACACCATTGACTACCCACAATTGGTATGTAGGTTCAACTCAGAGTACCACGTAGACCTCCTCGTAAATCCATAACACCCATCGCTGCTTACCATCAGGCGGAATTGCGGTCGAGTACTAGGTAGTTACTTTAAAATTATAAGAAAAAAATGTTTTTTAATGGGTAAAATATCTGGCACAACTGTTGGTGAACCTTAATTAAGTACATAAATAAAAGAAAAAAAAAAATACAAGGCTCTGAATCAACACTTTTGGAGATTGAAATTACATTAAACAGCCTGTTAAAATGTCCGCGCTGGTTGTAAGTTAGCGCTGTAGCACGGAGGCTTTGAGTTTTACTCAAGGCAACCACGGGATAGTCCGGTTAGGTAGTCACGAACTCTCAAGGTCTACTACGAGATGACAAAAAAGCCCGCGCTGGAAAGAAGTGACGAAATAAACGCCAGCTGTCTGTGAATTCCGTGTTACTTGATAATGCTATATAAAATATTAAAAGCTACCGAAAAGCGTATGACCATCCTCTTGAAAATCGTTTGCGAAATAAATGACACTTTTTAAAACTATCATATTTTAAAAAATTAGGTGATATTGCAATTGAACCGCAAAAAGGAGACCATGTAGATCGATGTCTGAAATGGTCTTTTGACGAAAGAACCACACAAATGGAGATGATCGTTTAGCCAGTGCACGCATTTGTCAGTAATCGTGCACTTGATTACTCTAAACTTAAATAATTCGACGATCAATAGGTAGCTACCATAAAAAGGGCATTTGGGTAGGCCACATAAATTACAAAAACTGCCAGACCATGACAGAACAAACGGAAAAATAAGGAACGAAATACGAGACGCTTTGAAAACAATTGCCACTTGCCTAAACATTATATCCTCAAAAGCAATACCCACATTCGGCGACAGCCGGCGCAGCGTTAAGCCGGCTGTGGCTGAAAACCAGCCCTGGGGCTCTGTCTCACATTAGTCTATTGCATGCAAGTTTTGCGTGTACATGACGTATATTTTGTTACAATTTGTTCTATATGTTTGTGACCTTTCTATGCGTCCTTTTTACCTCAATACTCTTGGTGGGGCAATATACCTAACGGAATAAAGCAGAAGGAAGGGTAGATGAATATAGGGAACCATATTCTTCCACCTTTCTTTGTGAACGAGTCCAAATCGTCACTCGCCTCCGTGACGAGGCCGAGACCGTCTTCAGGCACTCACTGTGTGAAGAGTGTGACTACTTTGGTCCATCTATCTGTCTTGATGTATCCTCAACGTGTGATACCGCGAACATCGGTAATACCAGAGCATATTGCATAGTTGCAAATTTGCCTCAATTATGTTTACCGTAAAATATTTTCACTTTCTTCTGGAGTAGCCGGTAAAAATAAAGACGTCGTGGGCGGGCTTACTATTCAAAGGTCAAAGGCATAATTTAATGTACATAAGATATTCCTCCCTCAGTATAACCCTCTCCCCCCCCCTCCACTCAGTATACTTGTTTGATGTCGGTTAAGTAATATCAATAATTACCTTCAATTACCATTTATTGGGTTTAATGAAGATCAGAGGAGATTCAAATAGTTATTTACTTATCTTCAGTGATTTAAGTTAATATTTGGCAGAGTTTTTTTCTTAAAAGGGAAATAGGAAAAGACAATAGTATTAGTACAATAGTTACCGTAGAGTTTCATTGATAGGGTTGCTGTGAAAAAATACACCAATGAAATTAGGGTCTCCTCATAAACATGAAAATTACTGAACAGTATTGTTTGCATGCGATAAATATTTCTCTGGTACTAATTGGTAAGTCACATACCTACATGTTTACGAATTTGTACACAACATCGTCAAATCATTATCATGGTATATGATCTTCCCATTGAAATATTGTAATGTTATGTACATATTCAGATATACTTACACTTATTATTTATACTCATATTCATACTTATATATGTATCATTCATTTCCACGGTCCATAATATGCATTCCATTATTATGAGGCTCTGTTTTGATCATATTCCACTACACCAGGACTCATTTTTCTGTTTACAGACTCAGTCCTCAACTTTACGCCTAAGTTTCGGCGACTTATTGACCCCTTAGCGTAGGAAGCCGTACCTATGCAGGACTGTATCACTTTTTCCTATCAAACACTGCACTTTTTAATTTAATACCATTTATATTTACATTGTTACAGAACATTTTCATTATTTTGACATTTTTTGACAACATTGTTGATGATGTATCTATGACAACCTTCTCATCAAAATTCTTGTTGGTCTGCTATTTTTATTTCATAATTGTTATTCGAACTCTTTTATGGTAAAATTATTTACCGTTCCTCGTCCATATTTTCGAATATTTTAAATTTCGACCTCCAACCGTTCTGCGAGGTTTCTTTAGGAATCATCGCAGAGCAGTGGTCAGTCGAGCTCTGGCTTCCAAACAAGCCTCTTAAAAGTAGGTCTCCAGTAAACGCTGCCTCGAGAGCCCTTCTAGGGTGTTTCCTGCTGTGCCAGTCTCTATATAACTGGTGCGCCTGGAGCTGCCTGGCCCTTTGCCGCCGGAGCCCTCGACTGCTGCCGGCCTTGTGACGCCGGGGCAGTCCCTCATCGTTGCTGCCGCCGGTCCACCAGGGCCGCTCTTCTGTAGCTGCCGCCGGTCCACCAGGGCCGCTCCTTCGTAGCTACCGCCGGTCCACCAGGGCCGTTCTTCCGTTGCTGCCGCCGGTCCACCAGGGCCGCTTCTCTGTAGCTGCCGCCGGTCCACCAGGGCCGCTCCTCTGTAGCTGCCGCCGGTCCACCAGGGCCGTTCTTCGTTGCTGCCGCCGGTCCACCAGGGCCGTTCTTCCGTTGCTGCCGCCGGTCCACCGGGGCCGCTCCTCCGTAGCTGCCGCCGGTCCACCAGGGCCGCTCCTCTGCTGCCGCCGGTCCACCAGGGCCGCTCCTCTGCTCGCCGGTCCACCAGGGCCGCTCGTCCGTTGCTGTCGCCGGTCCACCAGGGCCGCTCGTCCGTTGCTGTCGCCGGTCCACCAGGGCCGCTCGTCCGTTGCTGTCGCCGGTCCACCAGGGCCGCTCGTCCGTTGCTGTCGCCGGTCCACCAGGGCCGCTCGTCCGTTGCTGTCGCCGGTCCACCAGGGCCGCTCCTCCGTAACTGCCGCCGGTCCACCAGGGGCCGCCCCTCACCATCACCCACAATTCATTCATCGACCTACATTATTCATTTTCATACTTCCATCTTGTCTTTTTAATTTCTGTTAATAAATACTGTCTCCCTCGATAGTCTTTTCTTGTCGTTACACGACAGTTTGGCGCCCAACGAAAATTTCCTGCACCCCCTTAACTTCCTAAATTCAAAAGAAACACTTCGTCTAGTGTCGTACATTCTCAGCTCTTTGGTTAAATATTTTGGCTATTCTATCCCTTTCATTTTCTCTTAACACACACATAACTCATTCACTTATATATATATACTTCACCTAACTTAATTTTCTTTATTTTCCCTAACAGGAAAACAAGGTATACTTTTACATACTTAACTATCTTTTTTCTAACTTACACTTAAATATGTCTCATCCAATCAAATTTGAACTCTTAAATAAAAACGAGCTTGAATATGAAGTTACAATTAGACTGGAGGAACCAGCAAAAACTGTTATATTATTAAAGAAGCAAATACTTCTGCTAGCTCCCACTACACCATCAGAAGATATTTTAACTTCTCCCATTCCTATAGAGGAGGAGTTAGCTCAGATAGATAGTACTCTGAGTTATTTAAATATTAAAATAGATAATCTATTACAGGGTAATTCCAAATACCATCGCTTAATAGAATCTTTTATTAATCATTTATTTTACAGGTTGGAACGTATAGACACAGACTTGAACCCTGACTATAAACTTAATCTAGACACTTTAAAATCAAAATTTGAGACACTTGAAGGAAGTTTCAAGATTTATTGTTCAAATCTAAACTCTATGAATCCTCATTCATATATCACTGCTCCCTCTACCCCTCCTATTCATACTCCTCTCGCCACTCCCTCTCCTCCTCCTATTTCTCCTCGTTTCACTGCTCCCTCTACTCCACCTATTTACCCTCCTTTCACAGCTCCTCTTTCCTCTCCTCTTTTAACTTCTCCAAATCATAATTTATTCAAAGATCTGAAACGATATACGTTTAATGGAAAATCTTGCCCTAGATCGTTTTTACAAAAACTTGACGAATATTGTCTTGTGCGGAATATACCCAAAAATTTGTTAATTACTCAGGCGTATGATATTTTTACAGACAGTGCCCTACATTGGTTTAGATTTAAAATAAATCAAAATCCAGACCTAACATGGGATGAAATTTCTTTGTCTCTAATTAAAGATTTTGGCGGTTTTGACTATGATTTTAAATTATTGGAGGCCATCAAAAGTCGTACCCAAGGTCGTGATGAACCAATCATAATTTATATCTCAATTATGTCGGGAATGTTCTCTCGTCTGGCTAAAAAATTGTCTGAAACGGAACAGTTAGAAATCATTCTAAGAAATATAAGACCGTGTTACTCAGTATTCGTGGCACTAAAGGATATTAACTCTATTGATGCACTCTTGGCTACATGCCAAAATTATGAAAAATTCTTAGATCGAGACAAACATTTTAAAGAACCAAATAACCAACAAAATCCCCTTATTTCAGAATTTGCTTATAAACAAATTCATCCAACTTCTTCGGAATTTTCTACTTCTGACCCAAAACCTCCTTCATACACAAATAGATTTTACAAAAACCCTCCCAAACAAGTAAACAGTCTAAAACAAGCTTACTCGCAAGAAAATTCATTTTGCGTTCGTTGTCGTATGCATGGTCATACCTTAAATACTTGTACTCAACGTCACTTTCTAATTTGTTTTAAATGTGGTCTTAAAGGTTTTAAAACCCCAGACTGTCCTAATTGTTCACCTAAACCTAACTCTAGTTCAAAAACTAACGACTGACTTGAAAAGTAAAACAAACTTTGATGCCAACGATTGGAACGATTGGATTAAAACTCTTAAGAATTTCTTTTCATGCTATAAAATCTCTTCAACTCTATACTCTAATGAAAAGGATTTTAAACGACCTTTTGTTAACATCAAAGTTTACAATTTATCTTTGACTGGATTACTTGACTCTGGTAGTTCAATCACCTACTAATTATTTATGTAAATATTACTTATTTCTTTTGTTTACAGCTGCACATCTTATTTATTTTTTATATTATATATAAACATCACTCACTACACAAACATTACATTACATTTGCTCGACCCCACTCTTCAGTCTCACTCTTTTACCCTACGGAGCGGATTGCAACTCATAAAATAAGCCTATGCAGGAGCGGTTGGTTACTCCTAAAATAAGCCTAAACCAAATGCTAACTCTTTCGCTCTTCTAGGAGCTTAAATTTCTACTTTATCTAATGTTTCCTTTTTTTTCCTTCCAGTCTGGAGCGGCTGACAACTCCAAAAATAAGCCTTGTCGTCATTCTAAAACACACTTCTATGAGTGGCAGTCATCAACTGTGAACTCCACCCATGCCTGTATGAAGAAGATTGCTTGAAAGAGAGAGGTGGTATGAATGGGTGAATGGAGATGGATGAATGTGTGAAGTGTTGTTTTACAGTCCCTACTTGAAATCTTATTAGAAAATTTTCTACAGTTGAAAATTTTTCCAGGGTCGGGGGGAAAATGTAATGTTATGTACATATTCAGATATACTTACACTTATTATTTATACTCATATTCATACTTATATATGTATCATTCATTTCCACGGTCCATAATATGCATTCCATTATTATGAGGCTCTGTTTTGATCATATTCCACTACACCAGGACTCATTTTTCTGTTTACAGACTCAGTCCTCAACTTTACGCCTAAGTTTCGGCGATTTATTGACCCCTTAGCGTAGGAAGCCGTACCTATGCAGGACTGTATCACTTTTTCCTATCAAACACTGCACTTTTTAATTTAATACCATTTATATTTACATTGTTACAGAACATTTTCATTATTTTGACATTTTTTGACAACATTGTTGATGATATATCTATGACAACCTTCTCATCAAAATTCTTGTTGGTCTGCTATTTTTATTTCATAATTGTTATTCGAACTCTTTTATGGTAAAATTATTTACCGTTCCTCGTCCATATTTTCGAATATTTTAAATTTCGACCTCCAACCGTTCTGCGAGGTTTCTTTAGGAATCATCGCAGAGCAGTGGTCAGTCGAGCTCTGGCTTCCAAACAAGCCTCTTAAAAGTAGGTCTCCAGTAAACGCTGTCTCGAGAGCCCTTCTAGGGTGTTTCCTGCTGTGCCAGTCTCTATATAACTGGTGCGCCTGGAGCTGCCTGGCCCTTTGCCGCCGGAGCCCTCGACTGCTGCCGGCCTTGTGACGCCGGGGCAGTCCCTCATCGTTGCTGCCGCCGGTCCACCAGGGCCGCTCTTCTGTAGCTGCCGCCGGTCCACCAGGGCCGCTCCTTCGTAGCTACCGCCGGTCCACCAGGGCCGTTCTTCCGTTGCTGCCGCCGGTCCACCAGGGCCGCTTCTCTGTAGCTGCCGCCGGTCCACCAGGGCCGCTCCTCTGTAGCTGCCGCCGGTCCACCAGGGCCGTTCTCTGTAGCTGCCGCCGGTCCACCAGGGCCGTTCTTCCGTTGCTGCCGCCGGTCCACCAGGGCCGTTCTTCCGTTGCTGCCGCCGGTCCACCGGGGCCGCTCCTCCGTAGCTGCCGCCGGTCCACCAGGGCCGCTCCTCTGCTGTCGCCGGTCCACCAGGGCCGCTCGTCCGTTGCTGTCGCCGGTCCACCAGGGCCGCTCGTCCGTTGCTGTCGCCGGTCCACCAGGGCCGCTCGTCCGTTGCTGTCGCCGGTCCACCAGGGCCGCTCGTCCGTTGCTGTCGCCGGTCCACCAGGGCCGCTCCTCCGTAACTGCCGCCGGTCCACCAGGGGCCGCCCCTCACCATCACCCACAATTCATTCATCGACCTACATTATTCATTTTCATACTTCCATCTTGTCTTTTTTAATTTCTGTTAATAAATACTGTCTCCCTCGATAGTCTTTTCTTGTCGTTACACGACAATATATTAATAAATAACGTAAAAATATATTATTTAATTTCTGAGAGAAAATAAGCTGATTGGTTTGCACATCTGATTCACTGAATAACTCAAGATGTAATCTGCATAAGATAGCTAACACCATTCGTTTCGAAGTCACTTAGACCCTCTTAGAAAAGATAAAACTTTAATAATTAGTAAAAATCTTTCTCTTGGTCCTTTATCTTCGCATTCTTGATTTTTCTTCCGTGTTCCGAATCATTACGTTCTTTTTTCAGTGTTTTTGTTCTGAGTTTTACTAAATATTTTGTTTTAAGGCCCATTTATAATTGCTTCGCCCAATTGTGAGTAATGTGAAGTTATCGGGGACCTACAACATTTAGTGATGCAATGTGTCCAATAGAAGTCCAGTAGGAATAATTTATTAAGGTCATTGAATTTGAACAAAACTGCTGTAGGTATGAATTCTATACAATTATATATCCCAACCAAATGGTGACAATACGAAAGGTTTGTCCAAAATCATGGCCTACATGTTGTAAAAACGGAATTGTTTAGGTTCCGATGGGATTGACATACACAGTATGTCAAAAAGTCACTATAAACCAATAAAAAACCATTTACCTAAATGGTGTAAGTTCATTGCCATAGTAGCATACCAAAAAAAAAAACCAAACATTGATTAGCACCATACGATACGTATAATTGTTGCATAATACGAGCAAATTAGTAGCCGTTCAAAATTAGTATATTTGTATGCAGCACATACCAGTACAATAACTTTACATTCAGGCATGAAATCTTTATATCATACAAATATGAGCGAATGATAAAAGTTACAAAAATCTTTCAAAAACGTTCCATAAACATTTAAGAAATATTTAGGAGCAATACATTGAGCACACACGATAATTGAAAGTTTGAAACCATTAAGCAAGAAGTTGTATACTCGAGTTGGTCTCCAAAGCCTAGAGCACAGGCGTAGAGTAGCCAGCCTTTCGGTGTTCTATAGGATGCATTTCGGGGAGTGTGCGAGGGAATTGCATGATTTAATTCCCCCATCTCTGTTCCACCAGCGGACGACCCGTCGTACAGCTGGTTTCCACTCTTACGTTGTTAACACCACTACGATCCGGACTAAGCGTTTCGCCTCCTCCTTTATACCGCGTACATCGAGGGACTGGAACAATTTGCCAGCGGCGGTGTTTCCGTCGGACTACAATTTGAGTGTCTGCAAGGCTAGAGTGAATAGGCTCTTAATAAACTAGTGCGCTTTACCATCAACGATTGCGTCACTGCTTACCATCAGGCAGGACTGCGGTCAAGCGCTGGTTTATAATATGTAAAAAAAAAAAACTAAAGAAATTCTGCATTCATCATCAATCAAATTTGCATGCAATCATTTTGTTAGCCTTTTTATGAAAACTGCACTTGCATTAATTTGCTTAATAATTACTGTTGAAAATTTCGGAAACTTGTACTTACCGTGTAAGTCATCATTTACACAGTAAGTACAAGTTTCCGAAATTTTCGCTTTAGCGTAACTTAAACAAATATTTTTGTTAAACAACAAAATTTGTTTACAAAAACCACATCTTGTTTGCTAAACGTCGTATTGCTTCAAGACTAAATAGATAGACTCTATCTTGCTGCTCTAACTTGCTGTACCAGGTTTATAGGCGTAACAGTGTATTACGTCATAAAAAGAAAAAGCTATGTACTTACCCAATCTCGTGTTTAGTTCTGATGAAACACATTCAGTTTAATATTCTCGAGGCGTCTAGTACCAGCGCTTGGTATATTCGTTCTTTTATAGTCTCTAAACGAAATGAAAATATATATCGGTTGGAATTGTCGGGGTATCTTCAATGCCACATGCGAATAATGCCTCGTACTGATGTTAAGCAGATCCTATATCTTGCAAGCAGAGTTTACAACTCAACTAATGTTGACGGCGACGTCAGACGCGACACCTGGGGCCCTAGCCAATGTAACATCGCTTCATAAACCAAACGAAATCGAAATTCGTCATCGTCTACTTTATTAAGCTTGCCTATTCACTCAAAAAGAACTAAGTGAATAGGAAGGAAGATGGCATTCTGTTTTGTTTCCTGGCTCAGGCTCATACGGCGAGAGAGAAAGTAGGTCTCCTTGCATCTCACTTTGCCTATAGTTCACGTCTTGATACTGACAGTACTACTCCACCTAATTTACCTCATTGCGGAGCTTCAATGCCTCAGGTTCGCATTAGGAACAAGGAGGTTCTGAGAGTACTGTGTCGTCTGGACGTGAATAAGGCTAGTCGTCCGGATGGTATACCAGCGATTGTTCTTAAAGCATGTGCGCCCGAGATGTCTCCTGTATTGACGTGCTTGTATCGCCTCTTATTTATGACTAGTATAGTGCCCAAGTCCTGGAAGCTTGCTAAAACTAATCAAGTCAGACCTTAGGCTATAATATATTATTATAAGTTATGAGCAGAAATGATATTTTATGTTATTATAAATGAACTTCAGGACTGACCATTGAACTTGGCACCCATTTAGATCTCACTTCTTTTGTCGTTGAAGTGAACAACTAAGGCATATATTATAATTATATTGAACTTGGCTCTCATATTCCATTTATGTTTCTGATGAGATTTATAATAACATAAAATATCATTTCTTCTCATAACTTAGAATAATATATTATAGCCTAAGGTCTGACTTGACTAGTTTTTGTATATACGAATTATATTATGCCTTCGCAAGTTCTGAACCTGTTACTTACTTGTCAGTTCTTATTTTATTATACTAAAAATTTGGCTTGCTGGTAGAAACTAGCCATCGAACATAATAATTCGTATATAAAAACTAGCCAAGTCAGACTTAATGAGATATGTTTATGAAATTAATAATAGTAGGTACATATAATGTATCTCGCAAGTCTCAATATATGAACCAAATTTTACATGTTTACGTGAAACAGTTTTTGTGTTATGAGGGGGTCAAAAGTGTCTCTAAATGGTTCGTGTAATATTACACACGGTGCTGCTCGCCATCTGTTCCTTGACCTTGGCTCGACACGCTACCGCGTGTCTAGATTAATATTTAATTCATAAAAAATATAAAATTATAGTAAACTAGCCGAGTCCCGCGGTTTCACCAGCATAAGTTTAGATCCCGTGATCTGGATATAAATATCTATTTCTTTCTCTAAATCTTGTCAAACCTGTTGAATTTGTATTCCAAACTTCCCTTCTCCTCTTTTCTTCCTTTATCTTAACACACACACATCCATTCAAATTTCGCATTTACCATAAATATTATTAATTATATAAAGTTGAACAGTCTGACTTATCCTCTGTCAAGTCGCCTCTACGTTCTTCATGCAAATTACTTAACCAATTAGCAACGTCACGTTGTATGTTAATAACTGCATCTCAATTTAATATTCTGGGTCAAAGTATCAAGACTTGATGGCATCACGTTTAAATTAGAACAAAACAATTAATCTCGTGCACCACAAACCATTTCATTTAAGATGAAGTTTGACACCAAACTAATGAGGTCTTGACATATAGTTCTGATTACACTAGGGCACTAGTTGATAATTGAAATGGCAGCATAGACGATAGCTAAAACTAGATTATGTTCAGTCACTTAGTTCATTATGTTCAGTTGAAAACCAGCGTCAGACACTAGCCCCCTATTACAAAACATGGATTTTATTTAAATCAGATTGAAACCACCTAAATGGTTATTGAATTATGCACCTATACTAAACATTATAGGAATGCAGTCTTAATATAAAATTACAGCTTTGTTCGATACTAACTTTGTATTAAGAACTTTGACTTTACCTCAATAAAGTTTGAAATAAAAATACTGACTCAAAGGTGGAACTAAAATTGGATTTCGTTTTTTAATACGGGGTATTTGTCTGTAATTTTTGCTGAACTGGGCCTTTTTGGTGCAGTTATACTTGGGGGTTATACCTTATATTTTCGGTGTTGTTTGTTGTTACCTGATGTATGTTTATTTTAGGTGTATTGTATGTCTTTTAGTCTGTGCTGGATAAATGTATTTTCTTTTTTTCTATGCAAATTATTTATATTATACTATTTATTACATGCGCCCACTTCGTTCACTTAAATTTCTTGGGTTTCATATATTTTTACGCAACAGCCTAATGCTTTTTCTAAAATAAATGTAAGTTAAATTACTACTTACTTGTATCAAGGGATTTTCTTTCTTTCTATGTAAATTATTTATATTATACTATTTATTACATGCGCCCACTTCGTTCACTTAAATTTCTTGGGTTTCATTTATTTTTACGCAACAGCCTAATGCTTTTTCTAAAATAAATGTAAGTTAAATTACTACTTACTTGTGTCAAGGGAATTTCTCGTCAAAACGGTCCAGCTGTCGCGTAAATTAGCCAGATCAAACAGATGGACATAAATATTAAAAATAATGTTTCATATCCATTTAGTAAGAAGCTGTTACTTTGATATAACAAATTTTATTTATTTGAATAGATTTAACATTTTGTCAATCATCTCTGGAGGATAATGCCATAATAAAGGAAGACGTAGCGTGGGTAGGCCCCCGATAAGGTGGACCGACGACCGGGTGGAGGTGGCGGGAAACCGCTGGATGCGGGAGGCGCAGGACCGGTCGTCGTAGAGATACTTGGGGGAGGCCTATGTCCAGCAGTGGATGTCTTTCGGCTGAAATTATGCTAATGATGGATAGATTTATTGCATAAAGAGATTACGCTAGAATTCTAAACAGCTTGAATACGCTTTAGAACACTTTTTATTCGAAAACCTTCCTGCGAATGTTCTGGCATGCAGGATTTGTATATTTCATCATGCCTATGAACTGTGAAGCTTTTATGAAGTCGTTTGCCGACCGCCATTTTAGTTTAAAATATTCAACACCCGAAACAACAAAGCGAGACCTTACGAAAAGTTATTCAAAACACTCCTATCGAGATTCATGAAAATTTCGGGCCGAATATATAAATATTTAAAGAAGTTGATAACTGTAAATATCGGTGTCAACAATCTTACAAATGGAGATTTGGAGATTTCCCTTCGACTAACATTCGATGAATAAAACAATTTTTTTAACGGGAGAACAGCTGTAAGGAAAATCCAATACAATTTTTTATTTTGTATTCATAAAATTTTACTTCCTTTTGGGGCTATTTGTAATTCGGAACGATAAAAGGCGATTGGAAGGAATTTCTTGTTAGATAAAACGTTGACGGAAGACGGAAAATATAGATTTTAATGTCGCCCTCTATTGTACAGGTAAATAGGAATATTATTACTTATTCTTAAGAATAAATTATGTAATACGTACACGTTCTATATTTGTGACTAGCGGCCGCCAGCGACTTCGTTCGCGTGGACTTAGTTATGCTCCGCTGCCATTGATCGTAGCGTGGTAATATAGCTATATAATATAGCCTAAAGCCTTCCTGGATTAATGGACTATCCAATGCAAAAAGAATTTTACGAATCGGACCAGTAGTTCCTGAGATCAGCGCGTTCAAACAAACAAACATACAAACAAACTCTTCAGCTTTATATATTAGTATAGAGTATAGATAACTCGTCCAAATAAGGTTATTATATTAGAACTATTGGAGTGAATTCTCCTTTATATGTCAAGTTAATGGTAATACATATTTGATCTCTTGACCTCTTTTAGTCCGAGGTACAGTCCTTGTCGCATCAAAGTCAAATAGAAACTTTAATTCTGAAACTTGCATTTTCAGGACGTCGCTCCAAATTTTATCAATCGCCCGCTGGTTTTAGTTTAGAATTTCCAACATTTTATTTTCCCTCACATTTTTGGTTTTGGTTGAATTGTCGCAGTTGGCTAAATGAATCCACCGGGAACTGCCAGGTACACACATTCTTTTTTTAAAACAAATGCAACGCGTACTTTCTTTAAAATATTTGTGTGTAGTAATCGATTTTGTAATACCACTATTTTTAAATGTCCCGTTTGAAGTCTGGCTGCGTTCCAAACTACCAAAAAATTGTGTTTTGTGGACATAATAAAACTGTGTTCTGGCCAAACCGTCTCGAGTGTTGATGACACAGTTTGTTTAGGTGTGAAACCCAAAAGGCTAAGTCTATTAGGAAGTTACCAACTTAGTATTGTTTTGTTACTTTTGTTTAATCAACGAGTTCATTTGTTTTGAGAGCTTTCGGGTTTCGCGGTCCGAAGATAATAATGATGACGATTGTTGTTTCAAGGTTCTGACGAGTTTAGTGCCCGCGTAAAAGTAACTCTAATTAGCATAAAGAGGTGATCCGAGACTTAACGTAACATTACGCTAATTTCTCCAAAGGATTAGGTAGAAGTGTTCCTATTCCCACACGCACACACACACACGCACACACACATCGACACATACACATTCTCAATCACACACAAACACACATTATCAACCCACGACACAGTCATTTTATACTATTTTTTTAATCTTTTTTTGTTTTTTTTTTTCTACTATTTTTACTTTTTCTTTTACTATGTTTTCAAATGAAATAAATATAGTAATATATTTTCCAGAACCATATAAGCTTACCAGTACCAGCATCTCATTCTAGTGGCAGAACACTGACTCCTAAATCACAGGTAATTCCTAGTTTGGGAGTCAGGGTTTAAACTTTTGTGCGCCTTTAATTTTAGCTAGATATTAGGCTTCTCTGTAAGGTTTTGCACCAAAAAACATTATTATTATTATTTTTATACATATTTCGATAATTATATTTGAGTTGTATTTGTTGTTTGTTTACTGTTATGTCATAAGATTTTTGTGTCAATAGGTTTGCCCTTGGTTTTTTTATATATATATTTCATATGAACCTGCCAACACAAAACTGAACCAAACAAAGTGCCAAGGAATGTCGCGAAGAATCTTCAAAACAGGTCTAAGTATGCGCGTACCCTAAGGGAGAAAATGGCGTAACTTGCTCAATTTTCCTTATTATGAATGAACACTCAACAATAAATCACGAATCAAAATAAATACATTTGTCAGCACCAGTTGTTCATGTAAGCAGAAATTGACGCAGTCCAGATAGCGGTTTGTCTATGCAAATAAAAACATGTTTATTTGCGGGTAGTTCGAAAAAATGGTTTACAACTACAAGGTTTAACGGGAATTCGTATAATGTCACGATCTTATTTATGGCAATGTGTGACGTCAGTTCATTCATTACAATATACCTATAAATACCATCGTAAATAGTAGTTTTAAAACTTACTGTTGTTTCCTTGAAGAGTTACGTAGTTGTGGTTTTAAAAGGTCAATGCCATTCACGTATTAGTGATTTACATAAAAAGGCTTTAGTCATGATTATATTTTTAAGTTGTACACAGTATTTCTGTGTTTAATGGAAAAGAGGAAAATTGAGAAGCATATTATATACTTTAATCACAACTAGCTGTGCCCGTGACTTTTTATGAGCGTGTTTAGCAAAAACAAATTGGATTTTATAGGTATATTTTATTCTAGAATCTACATTTTTTTTTTCTAAAATCAGTAAGTGCCAGCCAAAATTTTGAAATCGGTCCAGCCGTTTCGGAGATTAACTGGAATAAACAGACAGGCATTATAATGAAAAAGAATTTGTTATATCTACCGTATGTATACACTTTCGTTTTTCATGTCATGCATTAATTACTGAGAAGTTGTTATGTTGACAATACAAACGGGCACTTAAATTTTATTTATTTTTATGTATTGATATCTACTATCTATTATAAGAAATTCTCCTGTCACAGTGTAGAAACGTAAAAAATATAATATCTATCTACCTATCTAATCTTTCCCTATGTTCCTTTGTATGATTAAATCTTTAAAACTACGCAACGAATTTTTATTGCGTTTTTTTTTTAATAGATAGAGTGATTAAAGAGGAAGGTTTATATGTATAATAAAATCCATTAAGTAAGAAAGTGGCGAAATCATTGATATAATATTAAACAGATATGATATATGCTCTAACAAATTAACCGAAATAAATGTGCCGATCGGAGCAGCAGCACAGACATGCAATTTTTTTATTCTGCGTACATTTCAAACGTTTTCACAGTGTGAGTGAGATGGGGCGCAATCTAAAGCATAGACAAGAAAAAGATGGCTAGTGTTTGTCGTTTGCGCTTAAATAGAATCGACGAAAACTAAAGCGACTTGCTGGACTTACCTCCTTTTGTACGCTTCATTTTCAGTGCGCTAGTGACGTATCTACCTTAGTTTAATATTATATCAATGGGCGAAATACTATTATTTTTGAGGTTTCTAATGGTGATGTCCTAAATAAATAGATACATTTTTCCCGCGTTTGCAGTGAAACGCAGGCTGAAACCTACGAGATTTATCAAACTAATGTACTAAATATTGTACGTATTAAAAACATCTACAAAAAGTCCGGGATGGTATATTTCTATCTCTTATGATATCCCACAATATTTTTTTTTTACTTTTTACTTTTTACGACAAATACCGACTAATTTTCAAAGCGATTTTAACCAATACAGCATTCATTCTAATCCAATTTAATACCTTAAATACATTGTGGATTTAATATAGATCTATATCGCCCTTTACAGCATATGATTAAAGTGAATATTGTCGAAGATATTACAGATTTCAAAATTGCCGGACCGATAGACCGGCTGGCGGAGCGGGAGCAGCGGGCCGCTATGTTTTTATATAACGTTCACAGTTTTTCTGTAGTGTATTTAATATCAGATTTGCACCTGTGCGAAGCCGGGGCGGGTCACTATATTTGAGCCAAATTCGACAAAGAATAGAGGTAAACAAACCGTTGCTAGGCAACGAGTAGTTTACGAACAAAAGACAGATGTTGACAACCTTTTCTACAGAGACGATTTTCATAAAAGTAATAATCCTTCTTCCTACTAATCTAAATAGTTTATTTATGTTTAGATATTTATGATTTGCCTAGAACTCTTAACCGATTTGAATGAAATATAACACACATGTAAGCTAATTTCCTAATAGGTAAAATTTTTTGATACTATAGTATATTATAATTAGTCCATACTTGAAAGTATTACAATGCATATGATATGCAGTCGCTTTGAAAGTAATTAAACTACCTAAAATTGTATAAACAAATGCCTCAACTTTATTCAGTGGTTGAATTCCACAAAATGTGTTTAATACCTGGATTTCATCTATCTTTCTTTTTTTGTAGGGCTCTCACGTAAAAATAAATTTCGAAATATATATAAATAATGGTTTTTCGAAATATCAAGTTATTAGGCATGCTATTTTAGTGATTCTATTGAAATATGCTACAATAGGAATTTTTAATAAATAGCTAGCATGTAAAAGTCGATAACCATGGAAATAACAGGAGATTTATAAAACGTGAGTTGTGATAACCCTAAATTAGTTTGTTTACCTCTATTCTTTATGGAGCTAGGCGATGGTATAATTACATACATATATTTTCTAAACCGTTAATTTTTTTTTAAATAATTATAAATTAGTGCTTGACTGCAATCCCGCCTGATGGTAAGCAGTGATGCAATCGTTGATGGTAAAGCGCACTAGTTTATTAAGCCTATTCACCTAAAAATCTTAGGAATAGGAAGGATGACGGCAGTTGAGCGAGGTGGTGCAGTGTTAAACCCAAGACCAATACGACCAAACGATGCTGCGCTAGAGGGAGATTGATCTGGAGACTCTCCACGACCAAACTCCCGACACAACAACATTTAGCGCATCGTACCCGCGACACATCGCAACACAACTGCTCAGGCCCGTCCTCCGTACGGCTTCACCAGACATCATGCCGGTACACGACGAATCGCTTGGCGGCAAGACTTTTTCTAGTGGGTGGTAACTTCTGCCGGCAGCCGATGTTATGGCCTACCACCGAGAAAAATAAAAAAATTGAAAAAAATAATAAATTGGGGCCATACGGGAAATTTTGGTAACGTTGTTTTACTGGATCCGATACCGCCGACTCGTGTGAGAATACTCGTATAAATATGTACAAACTTGTACGCCATCCGCCATCACCGCAGAAACAAAAAGCCTATCGTGAAATTAACGTACCGTAAAAATAACGGACTGTTTTCATAGGAACGGGCCGTTAAGTTTCAGTGGCGAGAAATATGTTACGATCTTCTTGAAGGGTAGGCTTGTAACTTTTTACGCAAAGCTAGACATGTTCTATGTGGGAGGGTTTGGTTTTCGCACTTAATACTTCAAATAGACAGTTGTACGGACGACAGCAGGTCAAGCTATCCGAAAGTGTCAGATATTTCCAATCAAAGTTGAGCCTTAATGCTTTATGTATAAAGTTGAAGAAATCTGACAGATTGTAGTAGCTTGATGTGCTGTCGTCTGTACTTAGACTGAGGTCATCGGTGTTTTTTTCCAACCAGCTCATGAGCCCCAGAAATTGATGACGTCACTTGGAGAAGCTTTCATTTCTACAGTTCAACGATATTCATTGAGTTATTTACGTTGTTGAGCTGACATATATAAAATCAGCCTATAATGTTCCCACTCCTGGGACACAGGCTCCTCTCGGTGAGAGGCAGTGGGCCCTAATATACCACGCGGGCCCAATTCAGGTTGGTAGATGTCACATGTTTTCGAAGTTTTGCTGCTAAGACATACCGATTTCGACATGATGTTTTCTTACACCGTTTACGGAGCAGTGGTGATGAAATAATTTACACTAAGTAAAGCGTCTAACGGGGTTGGAATCTACGACCTACAACTTTTAAGCCGCGGCCAATACCACTAGGCCACCGCTGATCTCACATTAATGGGTTATGATTGAAATGATTTAGATTGTAAAGGGAAGTATTACTTAATTAGATACTGGTGTGTTTAAAATCACAACTATACCTCCCATCCTCCATATACATCCATCCCTTCCACATTTTATTCGTACACGCATAACTATTGCTGCTGTCAAGCTTGAACACTAGATCGACGCTGTCCACTGTTGTATAAAAATTATAAATTAATGAGCTAGATACTGTCTCTTAAAATACAGGTTAGCCTAGTTTAAGAGGCAGGGTTACCTACTATAATTATTGATTTTTTTGCAACACATTACATTATAAATAGTCTAGTACGATATGGATCAATATTCTTTAGTGCAATTGCGTAACGCGCTATCCGTAGCTAGGAGTTTCATTTTTACAATTCAACAACATTTATTGCGTTATTTACATTGTTGACTCGACACATTTTCTAACATATGGAGCAATGGATTAGTAATAGTAATATTAAATTCTTTTAGTTTTAATTTAAATATAAAGATACAAAGATACCTACATAATATCAATAGATATTCTAAACAAACCACGAAAGAGGTGATAACCAAATAACATATATGTTTCGCACTATTAGCTCCAGACTTCTTAGTGAGTCAAGGGCGAGTGTAGTCAAGTGTCGGCACGATATCCTGAAACATTCACTACATTTTCGGTACCGTTTATTAGCTCTTTGTTTGTTTCCATTATCTACGGAGAATAGCCGCGGGCACTCTATACCATACTTAGCTCCTCAACCTTATTTTTCCCACGTGCGTTTGAGGGCTCTTGAAAAACAAAATGTTTTCCAAATGACCTCTACAGCTCTCAATTTATTTTATTTATAATATATCGCGAATCTGAAACAGCTATTGACAATATTACATTGACGCGTGTACTATTATAGCCTTAAGATAGGGTATAACTTTCTCCGGGTTTTCTACCTAAAAGTCTCAAACGCCTACGATAGGGTATTTTCGCCCGCAATGAGAACCTACGCACTAAACCTACAGGATACGTTATCGCCCACGTTGAGAACTTATGCGTTAAATCGTCTGGATACGCTTTGAGGTTAGGGCCTCCTTCGCTACCTTCGTTTAAGATTTCTCAAAAACTTTGCAGATAATGCAATACAACTCTGTTTCATTTTTAAAATGATTAAGCAGTGGCACTTAGGACCCATTAACTTAATCAAATTTTATTCCGTGGTGCTTGGCAATCTGGGCTTCTCCCAGTTGCAATAATGCATAATGTCCCTTTGTGGCGATTGGTCTAGTTCTGTTCTGTCTAATGCTTGTTATGGAGGGAAGTGGAAATAATATATTCTTTTTTCTTACTCCTCCGCTATTCTTTCCTGATTAATTTCGTTGCGGGACCCAAGAAAGTTGAATCGTTTCTCCAGGACTCGTCGAGCTTCATTGCTCGGCGTTTTTCTGGGGGTCTCCACTGTTGATTCTGGCTTTCAGGAGTTGCAGTGGGTGGGATAACGTGTGGCGGGTTTTGTGCCAAAAAAAAAAGTAGTGGAACTGTAAAAAGGATAGTCAATCTTGCCCCAAGTAAACTCTTTGGTATAATAACACCTCATAAATCAGATAGTTACCCCTTCTGAATTATGAATGAAGAAACCACTATTCTCGTGCAAAGGAATACTAATTCCTATATGAAAATGTACCAACGACCCTGAATCCAGAGAGGCAGACGATGCCAATATATCATTAAGGTCGGGAAACGGGCGCGAACTCATAAATAATTCTTGTCTATGTTGGGCGTGAGCATTGACTGACAGAAATATTTCAGGAATGTACTCAGCTGTGCAGTTTAGTAGAATAATCTGCTTTATCTAGATTCGTGGCTAGAACTAGGCTACAGCGTTAGATAATTTTCTTAGTTTCCTTCAATAGAACGTTTTCTAGTACAGATATCTTTAAGTTGATTTACGGAAAGAAACGGTCACAATGTTTTACTTGTTTCTCTATGAGCGTATAGCTCAATACAGCAATATTTTACCCGTACCGATCAGTAACATCTTGTCTTTACCCTACCTTTGTCTTTATGTAAGCACCCTTTTACACCCTATTAACCTTTACGACCTGAGTACACAATAAGACATAAAATAAATATACAACACCTATGTTGTGTATTTATTTTATTTCTTATTGTGTTATTATATTAAATCTTGTTGTATAGTGTACCGACTGAAGTCAAAATTATGGTTTGACAACAATAATTTTAATACAAATTGAGAAAAGACTATAATTATGATTTTTAATTTTAATATTTATGTTCTGTAATTTATATGGTGTATCTATATAATAAAGAAATATAGTAGCAGTAGTTGATTAGAATACTATTTATTAAAATAGATAGAAACTTTCGTTGGAGGTCCCAGTCCGACGAAATATGTAAATTATACTTTATTTTGCCTACGTATCTTCTGTGTGATAAATAGAACAGAATACTCTTCATTATTTACACCATATAAATTACAAATGATAAATATGAAGATTTTATTTACTATAATTGTTTGTGATTTTTAAGCTATTCACCGTGAAGACCCCTTATCTGCCTGAGCCGTTACCATAAAGAGTGCTTAGAAATAAATGAACATTATGTCAAACAAAAAATCTGTGGGGATTAATTTATTGTACCCCGTAGTTTCAGTCAACTGCACAAAAAGTTAGTTCGCAAGTGAATTTATTTGAATCAACATTAAATGTTTGACATTCCGCGTCATTAATTTTATGCGAGCGTTGCATATTCACCCACAAAATGGAGTTCAAAAGTGTCACTTAACACTGCCAAAATCCACTCGCAATTTGTCGCGCCATTTTGACTAAATGTAAATCGTAAATTCTCGTCAGGCTTAAATAATAAACGTGGCACCATGGGGTTTGAGTTCCAAATGTGCGATTGTACTGCGAACGTCTTTTGATGAATAAATTCTGTTAATGGGTAGATGTTAACGTGGGGCAGCGGAGTGGGGGTTGCGTCAAGTATGTGATGTTAGGCTTTTAATGTGACGTTTGAAAGGAATGAGATCTTGTCTTATATGTAATTACTAGTATTTGCCCGCGACATCGCCCGCGTGGGTGTCGAAAACTTCACAAGAGAATCAAAAGTGCTCTATGTGTTCATATAGATTAGAAACTACCTATCCGTGTGCGGAATTTCATCCTTTATTAAGTCGTTTTTGCGCCACGGACACTTAAATTCTTCTTTAAGTACTCATTTATTCCATGCATATTGTAACTATTTTCATAAAATTAATTTGTAATAGGTACAATAAATACAATGTAATGCTATTCGACTCGCCTGTATACCTTGGTCAAAATGCAATCTTAAGCCCGCTACACACTAAGACATACATCCCCACTAAATTGTAATTCTAAGTCCAATTGCAAAACAAAAGGCGACTAACACAAGGTATAACGCGGGTGTGTTCAAGCGCGCCTCGAATAGATGTCAGCACATCGTTACGGGGTCCACGAAGGACAGGACTGGTAGAAAAAGAAATTGTGGCTATGGTGCACAGGCAAATAAAGGAACACGGTTGGGTCAGTAAAACGCGGCCTTCCGCTCTGCCCAGATCGTGAGAGGTCATTTGATGATTGCCCATCCCAAAAAAATGGGCAGGACAGTGAATGATGAATGAAAAACTAGTAAAAATATTTCTAATATATTTTCAACAGATAGTCACAGACATATAGTTGTCTATCGAAATAACAGTTATCCAGAATTCGAGCAGAAAAGTGGAGTCCGGGTAACGCGGAAATACACTTATTCAACAGTTGGACCCCACATTATTGGATTACGTCCGTAATTGGGTTACGATCGCAGATAAAATTAGCAGGTAGGTAATTGGGTGTGAAGTATGGCGATTTTACCTGTGCAAAAGTTTAATATTTACACTAAAGTTCTGTAAGTACGATTGGTTTATCAACATTTCGAGGTAGTCTGTCGAAAATTAACATTTTTCAGCTTCTTCTTTGACCTCGCCTATTACGGTTACGCAGGGTCAACGCTTTGGGTGGAACGGAAGGGCGTGTCAGACTTTAACTGACAAAAACCCACCAGTGTTTCTTCACTTACCTATAGGCCAGGGCCACGGTTTCTTTTTTAAGAAACCCTGACCCAGATGGTCGATGGATCGGTCTTCGTGGACCCCGTCACGATTTGCTGACATCTCTTTGAGGCGCACGTGAAATACAACGTCAGTGTCCTACCCGTAGCCTAAATTATTTGGGGTCAGCGCAATATGTCTTTTTCTTCCATAGTTCTCTATAAGACGTCACCACCTCAGTAACCCCCTTCGTAACCATATTCCATTCACACTTTCCATCCATTGCCTCTTTGGTCTTCTCCTACTCATAGAGCTATCGATCGACGTTTATACTCAAAACTCTCCTCACAATATTTTCCTCATTTCTTCGTAACACATGTCCATACCATGACAACCGATTTCCATAAAACATTAATAGATTTTCAATCTTATCTTAAAGCTTTAAGGTTCAAATTTAATTTTAATTATTATTATTAATATAATTAAAAGTTAAAATCAAATGATCTAAATTGTAAAATTGAAAATTTTACAATTGAAAATTATCTACTCAGCTGACATCTATATACACGTCTTACATCCCGTGAAAAACTGCTCTTTATTCGTCCTGTGTGTCTAAGTATATCTTGGATACCAATGACTGATTACAAGGTGAAGGAAAACATCTTGAGGAATCCTGGACTATATGTCTGAAATCTCCAACCCGCATTGAGCAAGCTTGGTGATTACGCTCAATCCCTCTCTGTATGAGAGGACGCCTGTGCCCAACATTGGGACGATAAAAAGGTTGATGATAATGATGATGATTTTTCCTGTGTATGCACGCGCGCCTAATTGCATGCATGACGGTCGTCAATGATGAATGGATCACTATAATAGAAGCATGTTCACAAACACATTTTTTTTACACCGTTTCGTGTCTGTCTCGTATAGCGTCTTAGAATTATGCTGAGCGATGGCGGTTTTACGTAGATGTGGTTTTTGCTTAACTTCGTGGGGGTCATTTGTGTATATTAAAACGAATAACGTGCAAAAAGTAGGGGAAACGTATAAATTGAGCATCGAGCATCTCAGCGTTTATCCCGATTGCATCCGTGGCTTTCGCGTTGGAGCCCGGGGTCCGCTTTCCTGCACATTCTCCTCCATTACGCGCGATCTTTAGCATTCTGTGGTAAGAGCTTGTTCTTTTAACAGGACGTACAGTTCATTTATTCTTCATAGAAAAAGGTTCATCCTCCGACCAGACAAACGGGTGATGTGTCTGGTGGGCACTGTCCCGACGGTTGATGTCAGGTAGTTGTATGTATGCTAGTTGCACTGTAAACTGCTTCCGAGACGCAGAATTAGCGTGACGTCACTATGACTTGTTATGCATGTGGCGTTGTAGACATCGCTAAATAAAATAGCTGTTTATATAACGTTAATGTTATGTGCCTAAGTTATTAGAGAAACGTCTCATTGTAATTTAACATCCATAAATGTAAGTTACGAGCTGCCTTCCTACGAGCCATGCACGAGTCTAGAAAATAACCATAATTATAATTTACTACACGTTAGCTACTTTGTACAGGGATATAAAACGGTAATGAAGATTGAGCTAATAATTAAAATAATTTTATTAGATAAGGTTTAATCTAACGTAATTATCTGGGTTTTACCTCAATCCCTGGTCCTTTGAAAATAACCCTTGGCCTTATTTTCATAGGCTCAGACTAAAATAGGCCTAGTTAGTCATAAAGATAAGATCTGGAATGAGTGCTAAGGGTGTAATTTAATTTGCGTATTGTGAAGTGAGGTCTTTTTTCTTTGTGATCTGTGGGTTGATTGAGTACTTAACTCTGTAGTGGGTTTAGGGAGTAACAAATTTCCGACGAAATCGCTAGCAGGAGCTTGTACCTAATAAATCTGTTACGAAGGTGTACAGAATTATTTTAGCTTTCGCCTTTATGAATTTATCAAGCCCTGAAAACCTCTGAATACACAACACCGCGTTTTACACTCATAACGTAACGCAAATACATATATTCCTATGCGCGCTTACTATACAAATCCTATGTAATACCATCTCAAATGGCGAACTAAAAGCCAGCAACTAACACATGGAGTTACATATAGGAAGCGAGCGCTAATGATACATCGCATCAGATTCCACTTAGCTAAGCCATTCTTTAGTCATTCGACTTTAGATCAAGCGTTCACATTCCTGAAATTGTAGTAGGTGCATAGATAGTTAACACTCCTTTCTTTTATATGTATAAGTACATATGTGTAGTAGTTACTACCTGCAGGCGAACTCCCGGAGACCCGGACATAGTAAGCGCGGGCTTGCGGGCGCAAATTCGTATATTACAATTAATAAGATGAAGGCAGATGGACTTTTTGGTATTTTTTTTTATAATTAAGAACTAGTGCTAGATTGCAATCCCGCCTGATGGTAAGTAGTGATGAAATCGTAGATGGTAAAGCGCGCTAGTTTATTAAGCCTATTTATTCACTTTAAAAAACTTAGTGAATTGGAAGGAAGACGGCAGTTGAGCGAGGTGATGCAATGTTAAACCCAACAGCACGACCAACGATGCTGCGCTGGAGGGAGATTGATTTGGAGACCCTCCACGTTCAAACTTCCGACACAACAACATTTGGTGCATCGTACCCGGCACATATCGCAAATACAACTGCTCAGACCCGTCCTCCGTACAGCTTCACCAGACATCATGCCTGAACACGACGAATCGCGTGGCTGCAAGACTTTGTCTGATAGGTGGTAACTTCTGCCGGCAGCCGATATTATGGCCTACCAGCGAATAATAATATGTTAATCGTATCGAAGTCTATTTCGTGGCTCAGTATCTAATAATAGCCGCAAATAGAAGGGTTAGCTACTCTTACTCCGGTAGGTTCGAGGATGGGTGACTATATAAACACAGAGGGGTCTGTGTTTCAGAAGAACGTTAAGCCGTTGACCCTGGCTGTCATGCGAAGATCTTTGACTGTAGTTTCTAGTAGGTATTCGGAAGAAAACCAGTGTAACCCCAGTACCCAGTAACTGGGCTGTGAAGGTCAGCAAAGCACTCGCCCCATGTAAAATACTGGTATTCAGGTTATCCAACATTCCAACAACTCCAAACTAAACATGATCAGAAAATTGGTGCCCTACTTTTTTTCTTAAAGTATTTACCTGACGGTGTCCAAAATGCGTGGAAGTAAGCGCTTACCATAATTATTTATGTACCTTGATAATCCTCTAAAAAAGCTTTGTATAGACCAAACTTATCTGTAGTAACCCGCATTTTGTCCACAGTAAATGGCGTGTTTTATATAGAAACCCGTTCGCCGTTTGCCTTTTCGCTGCGCGATCGTTTCGACGTTCTTATGTTGCCGTCGAATAGCCGGCCATATCCTTTTAATACCGCGTAAAAAGACGTGTTAACACTTTCTCAAATGATTATTAAAACTACGAACAAAAGAAGCTACGGCGTCTGCATCAGTCTGGTTCCCAAGCACGAAATCTTCTAAGGAGAAAATTACTAGAGTTCCGATGAGTGCATCAATAACAACCGACAACGATACCCCTTAGTACGACTGGCTGTCAGATTTCGTGCTTCAGAAGAACCCTAACGACTGTCTAAGATCTACGGAACCAACCGCCCATCCATGAATCTACCGTGGCGAGCATTCATTCACCTGCTGGTGTCTGCAGATACAATAAAGTAAATTCACATCATTGACTCGTCGGTGGTAGTGGTTGCAAGAACTTGTGCTGAGCATTAAGACCTACGCCCAGATTTTCTAGCCCAGATTCCTAGATTGGGCAAACTTTAATTGGATTTGTCTATTTGGAATTTCTCATCAGCCGCCTGGAGTTTGGATTTGTGCCCTATTTATGGTTGTAATGTAGGGCGAGCCTACGAAAGCTGCAAAAAGCGAGAATGACCTAATTCTCGAGGATGATATTGTCACGCAGAGGTTTAGAGATAAACGTATGCCTGTCATAATAAACGCGCCATTTTTAAATAATTCCAAACAAAATTACACCCCTTTCAAGCCGAAAAGCTAATAACAGTCGAACCCAGCTTAAGCGAATAATATTATTTTTTAATCAAAATTACTGTTACGTTGCATGTATTCGAAAACAAAGACAAAACAAACGACATAAAAAGAAAGGAAAATAACAAAAAGTTTTTGTGACTCCGTATCGAAATATAATAAACTAAACTTCCTGACCATGATTTTATTGTTGTTTATTTATTTTACTTCGACTGACCCCCCTAATCGGCGAACACATTTTTGTCAAATGATTGCGACTAGTTGGGATCGTTTGGACCGAACGGACCAATGGGCGTCCCGAACGATACCAACTGATCCCAATTAGTCGCAATCATTTGACAAAAATGTGTTCGCTAATCGGCGAACACATTTTTGTCAAATGATTGCGACTAGTTGGGATCGTTTGGACCGAACGGACCAATGGGCGTCCCGAACGATACCAACTGATCCCAATTAGTCGCAATCATTTGACAAAAATGTGTTCGCTAATCGGCGAACACATTTTTGTCAAATGATTGCGACTAGTTGGGATCGTTTGGACCGAACGGACCAATGGGCGTCCCGAACGATACCAACTGATCCCAATTAGTCGCAATCATTTGACAAAAATGTGTTCGCCGATTAGGGGGCTAGTTTATCATTTGTGTGTTCAAGTGACAGCTATGTGAACAGAGCCCAGCAATGAATAAATATGTAAGCTGTCACGCCATTTGAGTTTTTTTTTTTCATTTTTAATTTGAATATATATATTTTGGCTTTGTTGGTATTTTGGTGTGGCTAGTTGACATAGTAGGGTAGTGAAATTTGTGTAACTTAAGTTTTTGATATGTTGTATTTGTATTGTACAAATAGGTTGTGTTTTTATAATGGTATAATCTCTGTTTTGTTTATTTTCTTTAGTTTTATGTAATGTGTACCTATATGTGGGTACAGTCAAGTAAAATGTATTTGTGTATGTCTTGTAATGTAAATATACCACATTACCCTGCACATATTACATATTATACAAACGAGTATTTACTAACTAAACAGCTGTGGAGTTAGGTTAGGTTGAAATGACCTCTCCCGCTCTGGGCGGAGAGTAAGGGCGTGTCAGACTTTTACCTACTAAAACCCACCTGTGTTCCATCATTTGCCTGTGCGCCAGGGACACTTTATCTATTTCAAACAACCTACGGTTTGTGATATAGGTTTTCGAGAAATGCTGACTCTAAGCCTAATTTGAACTATACAACAGAAATACATCATCTATCACGGTTCATGACTGCCCGGTGACTGACAGATATACAATATGTAAAGAAAACCCTGTCCGATCCGTGAAGGTATTGTTAGGTATCGTTAACTGATTGTAATAATGCCTACAAAGCCAGGCTAAACTTAAAAAAAAATCCCCAAAAAAAAAAATATCACGAAAAAGCGAGGTAACTTAATGCATGTGCGGTAGGCAACTCGATAGCCCCGCCCCCTTCACCCGCGCATGTATGCGCGGGTGGAGGGGGGCGGGGCATGCGGCACGTGGTCGCATCGCTATTCGCTCCGTCACAAATGGTGTTGTCAGTTTTTTAAAAAATACCAAATTTCGGGGAAATTGGAATTAATACCCGGGAAAAAAAGATTATTTCAAAATTCATTATTATTGTTACTGTGATGATTATGTAAAATTTTATATTATATTTGGTCAAGCGTTTACCTAACCTTTATTATCCTTATGGGTCGGACAGGGTTTTCTTTACATATTGTATACTAAAGGGTCCCGTTTTTACCCCTTGAGGACGGAAACTAAAACTAAGTCCTATAAGTTAGAGGCTACAAAGAATAAATTGGGTCCCGTTTTTACTCTTTGGCTACGAAACCCGAAAAAACCATACACGCATCAGCTCATGACGATATTTTATTGGAAAAGTTTCATCAAACTTTATCTTAGGTATCTCGTAGCTTTGGTTGATTCCTGGAAACGTAAATGAGTAGTTCATTTACGTTTCCAGGGTAAATTTGATATCGGTAACAATATTCAGGCAACAGCCGACTTTTGTTAAATTAAATAAAGGCCGTTTCCAGCTAACTATTATTTTTAACAGAGATTGATTATCATCATTTATTGTTAAGATCATAAAATACAATTTGTTAGTACTTATAGACACAATTTAAATACAAGTTACAGTAGTAAGTGGGGTGTGGTAGAGCGCGCGCAGGTTAAGTCTTGACGTTTGACCTTCAACATTATATATCCCTGGACTATATTTATCAGTTTCGGCATAATGATGGTGATTATTTGTTTTGAAAACACGGCACACAACACACTAGACACTGGAAGACCAATTCCTGAAGTTAGACTTTTGATAGGTGGAGGATTTAAGATCAGGTGGACTTTCTTAAAAAAACGAGAAAATTTTAGTTTTTTTAATCTCTAGTGTTTAAAACGCCAAGATGGCGGCACCATTATTTTTGAATTATATTGTGTGCACTGTAGTGTCTTCGCGAATGTCAAACTTTTTGTTCCTCTACAAAATAATTACAATGAATTCATACTTCGTCTTTCAAATGGAGATATCGCTAAGGCGGTTATCGTATGTATATTTGTAGACTGGGCTATGTTAAGACAAAGACTATATAAACCTAAGTGTTTCACCTGCAGACACTTAGAGTCTAGAACATAATTGTCTTACTTAGTAGGACTGCCTCTAGTATGCCGTCAAGTTGCATTTCGAATAGCTACTGGACCCCGCAGATCAAAATATAAAAACATGTTCAACGTTATCACTAAAGAATTAAGGTCCAAGGTTGATAGGAAAAATTTGACAGTCTGTGTGATTGCGGGTTTCAATCTTTATTGTAAATCTGCGTCTAGTCTAATGCAGTGAATTCTCAATGTGCCTAGCCTTTCCCAAATATCTTTGGGTCGGTTTACAGTACATGAAGCGCCTGCTAATCTGACAATATGTATGTAAGATTTCGCCACATTTTGACAAGATTTTGTATTTTGTTTTATCGTCGAAATGGAATTACGACTACGTTTTAGACTTTTATATTACGAGATTTGGACTTCTGGTGTATCTGGCTTATTCGGTACCATTAGGAAACAAGTGGACCTTTCTAAGATTAATTCAAGGGAAAAGAAGTTTGCTCACTATTTATAATTTCGCACAAAAATGACAAAGAAATTCTCGCCACTTGCATTCCGGTATGCGATATAATGTCGCATTAAATTTACCAGCGCTCAAAGTGCAAACCTTGTGCCAGATTCATTTAAGCATTCTCTTTATTGCACTTCTTATTGACAATAGTGTAATTTGTTCGGGGGCGAAGGTCTCCTTAAAAGTGCCATCAGTTTGAACACAACTATTAAGTTTAATATCTGCGTACTGTGTCTGTTCATGTCTAAATTTGCTCCAATTTATTCTGTTGTTTTCTTTTAATCTTCACGACGAGAATTCGTGGAAATGTTTGTGGAATTTTTTACTTTTTGAACAATTAGGTAAGTACCTATTTCTTTTGACCTCTGAAAAAGCCAGAACTTGATCGTTTTACTTAAATCATGAATTTTGCCAGCTTCATAGCCATTGAGATAGGTAAATTCTTTCTATAGATTTAGTTTTCATCTCACCGAAAGGAGGCCGGTATCCCAATAGTGGGAACATTATTGTTATGTGTATAATCAAGCGATTATGTTGTATTTGACACTAATATTGAATTTAACCCTTTGTATTCGAAAACTGGATCCCATCGAGACATAATTACTTTTAAACTGTTTCAGTTGTTACGGCATTCACCTGTTTAAAACTGTCTTAAGCTGTGAAGCTGTGTTTTCTCGGTGGTAGGCCCTAACATCGGCTGCCGGCAGAAGTTACCACCCACCAGACAAAGTCTTGCCGCCAAGCGATTCGTCGTGTTCCGGCATGATGTCTGGTGAAGTCGTACGGAGGACGGGTTTGAGCAGTTGTGTTGCGATGTGTGGCGGGTACGATGCGCCAAATGTTGTTGTGTCGGGAGTTTGGTCGTGGAGAGTCTCCTGATCAATCTCCCTCTAGCGCAGCTTCGTTTGATCGTGTTGGTCTTGGGTTTAACATTGCATCACCTCGCTCAACTGCCGTCATCCTTCCTATTCCCTAGTTTTTAAGTGAATAGGCTTAATAAACTAGTGCGCTTTACCATCAACGATTGCATCACTGCTTGCCATCGGGATTGCAGTCAAGCACTAGTTTATAATTATTAAAATATATATATATATTACGTGTTTTACCACTCTATATACATGGAAACGGAACTTCGAGTCACTCAAATAATTAGCGTAAATAACGGCAAAATTAGCGACAATTATGAGACATACTGTCACCTATTGTATTGAAACAGTGCGTTGTATCATGCGGCTAATTGATCAGTCGAGCGCAATGCGACTGCCAGTGCGTGTTGCTACGTAGTTAGGTGCAATGAATGTCGTTGCTGTCGTGTTTGGCCATTAGTTTGGGTGGAGATGTGACGTCATTGACACGAATTTTATGTACAACTTTTAAGTAAAGCTAGATTATTCCGTGCTTTCTAAACGGTAAAGAAAAATATCGTAAGAAAAATGGAAACAAACAGTCGAAGATTTAACCAAACAACCCGCACACATATAAATTCAACAATTATACAAGGGCGGTCTTATCACTAAGAGCGATTTTTTACAGACAACCTTTGGATGAAATAGTAAGGGGAAGGCGAGAGAAATAATATAGGTAGTCTACACCTACAGTGTACTATTTACATAAGTTATACAATAAATATGTTCATAAAGAGTGTATCATAGTAGTTTAAATAAATATATACATCTAATTAATAAACATCATAAAAGAGCAAATCAAATATAATCATATGTTTAAAGAGAGAGGAAGTGCCTTTTTTATCATAGTTTTGAAAGTGCACAGCGTTTGAGCACGCCTTACGGAAACGTGTAAGTCATTTCATAGCCGAACTGCTTGTACAGTTAAAGAATTTATCACAGAAACTAGTGAAATGAATTGTTATCTCTACTATCACGACTTGAAAACGACGTTTATTTTTATTTATATATATGAAACTCTTTTAATAATTGAAAATTTGATAGATGATAAATAATCAGAGAAAACCGTTACTAATGATCTCATGCACAATACCCTAAAAGCAAGAATACAAAAAAATTTAAATGATAGTTACATGTCAAATATCGACTAGGTATGTCTTACAAACACATTTCAAAGCTGTAAAATCTCGAATGACGTCAAAACACACCTATTCCGTTGAAATACCGTTAAGGTCCATTGTTACAAATTCTTGAGTACATAACTTTAACCAGCTGATTACACAATGCTATAATATTCAGTGTGTTGTATAGAAATTAGAGCAGATCCCTTTAAAAAGTAATAGGATTATAATAATGTATGTAGGTAGAAATATTTTAATAGAAGTACAACGTAGGATTTCGGGTAGCGGCTCTGAAAGAATGTAGGCAGGGCATATGGGTAGATGTGGTGCTGGCAGGTGGAACAGATTCTTAACGAAATGGTTGTTGAGAAATGCTAGAAGATGCGTTGGCAGACCATAGCGAAGGTGGATGATGACCTACAGAAGGTTGCGGAGAATGTCTGTATGAGACTCGCAAGGACTAGGGAAGCAAAGTTGCCAATAATGATTAAGACTTTTATTCAAGCCGTAAGACTAGAGCTAGTGGTTCTAAAATGGAGGGGGACAGGACATGGTGATGGCAGGTGGAGCAGAGCGGTGTTTAGTGGTGTTAGGCTATAACATCGGCTGCCAGCTCAGAAACTACCACCCACTAGACAAAGTCCCAAAAAGTGCCCAAAACGGGTAGTCGTGCCAATCCTACCAACTATCGGCTGATTTCGGTAACCTCCATACTCTGGAATATTAGGGAACGTGTATTGAAGTCTCGCCTTTTGGCATACCTGGAAGGTAACGATCTCTCCAGTGACCGGCGCGGATTTCGCCGCGGTAGGTCAACTGGGGACCCACTAGTGTATGCCACTCACTTGTGCGGCGAGAACCTCCAGAAAAATAGGAAAGTGATTACCGTCTCCCTAGATGTCTCGAAGGCGTGCCATACCCGGTCCGACCGGGTATGGCACTCTGTCCTTTTGAGTAAGCTTCCAGCGTGCGGCATTTTCTCTGGCTGGACTGACTGAGTAAAAGACTTCCTAACTGAACGGTCCTTCTGAGTTGCTGTCCACGGATACTCATCGGAGCCCATGTAGACTAATGCCGGTGTTCCTCAGGGATCTCTTCTCTCTGCAACTCTGTTGCTGCTGCATATTAATGATCTGCGGATGCCCGGTATCTACGAATATGCCGATGACAGCATAGTTGTGGAGAGATACCTGCCGGTGGGTTGGGCTAGTAAGTCCGAAAGACATACATAGGTACTACATAGTAATATGACCTTAGAATTTTATATAAAATAAAGTAACATCTCATATTAGGACTGGCATGTTATTTTTCAGAGTAGGTACATTACTTCCCTTGAACACTTCGGTAAATATATTATGAATAAAATTATACGTGAGATTATTTTTCTGAGAACTCTCTTCTATATTGAGGTTTGATAAAGTAACTTCTATTTTTAGTGCAGAGTCACTACGTGACTGCTATCGAGTCTTAGGAGGATAAATATTTTGCATTAAACGCCGTCATAGCCCAACGGTTAATGGCTAGCCTGTCATGACATGATTCACCAATATGACTTATTAACTCGTATGACAGCCTCCGTGGCGTAGCGGTAGGGAACGCCGCCGCTGCGCAAGGTGGCGCGGGTTCGATTCCCGCACAGTACAAGTATTTGTATGCACGAATATGAATATTTGCACTGGTCTGGTCGTACCTCGGAAAGCACGTTAAGCCGTTGGTCCCGGTTGTCATTCGAACATCTAGTGGCAGTCGTTACGGGTTGTTGGAGCCCTCAAAAGTCCAACAATTGGTCTAACTGCAATGCTTCGATGTCGCCTTCGGGTTGTGGAGGTCAGACGGCAGTCGCTTCACGGAAAATGTCGAAGTTTAGCCATATCAGCAGTTGGACTGGTAAAGCGGACCCCAGACTCCAACGCTGGGATGATGATGATGAAGACTTATTAACTCGTATCTTCTGGCTACGTTAATTCCACCATAGACCTCATCCATCGCTTTCCATCAGGTGTGATTGAGGTTAAGAGCTGGAACGATAGAACAAAAAATGTCTAATAACCAGGGGGCAATCGCGCTCAATAAAACAGTAGAAGGTAAACTCTTGTTCGTATCTAATCCAGTTAAAGTTGTGGTTTAGTTTCGATTCCATTTCGTATCGCGTCAAAGTTTTAATTTTGATTGGAGTTAAATCAATATAATATGAGTGATATATTTCGTCAGACATAATAATTAAAACGATAGTAAGTTACAAAAATGGCACAGAAAAAGTTAGCTATGTTTCAACTTTTTCATTTGGCAGTGGTAATGTTCCAATTGTGGTCCAGTTATGGTAAAACCATCTGTCAAAAGGTTAGCACGATGCGAAACTTATATAAAGTATTGGTTTGGTTGCGATGCAATTCTGTTTTGGTTGAATTATTTTGGCGCGATTGCCTCCCAGTATTAACACATGGAAGTTTATATTTACTACGCTTATAATTTTAATTTGATTTTTTAAGTTTATTATGATTTTTTTTCATTTACAATTTTATTTGTGTTAATTTTACATAATTAGGTTTTAAATAATTTTAATTTGTGTTCAATGGTTTGGTTTAATGGGCTAAAATGGGATAAACTAATTATATACAGTATCATTGTTGGGAATTGCTTTTGCCTTATTTAAAACAGGTTTTTGAGTCGATTCGATAAGTTTATTGATGTACACAAGAGAAGGTCCATCATGCGCTCATTTCATTACCTATATTTGTAATGTTTTGCAATCTTACTCAACTCACACTATTTATGGATATACAGTTACTATTTTTATCTTACACGAAGGTATTTTATTAAAGTATGCATAAAGAATATGTCACAGCAGTGTAAAGCTGATTATTTTTTCTTTTAAACCTATAAGTCCTGCTGAATGAGCCAGTCCTTAACTAAAATTAAGGACTGGCTCATTCAGCAGGACTACAATAACACTGAATCCCTATTGGAATACATCGCTTAACAATTAGCGAATAACAAAACATTATTCAATTTGGAACTCGAAACACTACATATAACAATCAACACATAACACATACACTATCCAACAAAACTTCATTACACTTACGAACACACATACTTTCTCTACTCCAGACTCAAATAAATTGGAATTGAATGTTTATACCTATTTTTGTAATTAAACATGTAATAACTTTACTAACCTTAATTTACCTTTTTATTTCTATGATATATATATATATTTATTTGTTAAGATAGGATTTGAACTAACATCGATAATCGAAAACAAGGGCCCAATATGTATTGTACAGTTCAACTCAATCGGATCGAATTACTGTCTCCTAAGATACAGGTATTCCCTAGTTTAGGGGGCAGGATTTATTTATTGTTTTGTTACATAGAAAATTACCTTTATTCTATTCTCTCTTCTTGTATCTATTGTTAGTTTCTTTAAGGCTGCAAACTTTATCTATGTACGTTTTTTGCTCAATAAAGTAATTATTATTATTTATTATTATTATTATTATAAGAACTGACAACCAGCCCTATCTAGTAGTATCATCGGATAATCAAATTGTGGAGGTGAAGATGGGCAGCAGTTCCATATAAATCACTGCTATTCAGCTGCATCCGGTTAGACTGGAAGCCGACCCTAATATTGTTGGAAAAAAGCATGGTAGTTTTTTTTATATAATTATAAACTAGTGCTTGACCGCAATCCTGCCTGATGGTAAGCAGTGATACATTCGTTGATGGCAAAGCGCGCTAGTTTATTAAGAGTCTATTTAATCTAGCCTTGAAGACACTTAAATGTGGCGGTGTTACTACAGTCTACAGTCAGGTGACTACAGTGTAGTGACTACAGTCAGGTGGAAACACTGCCGCTGGCAAATTGTTCCAGTCCCTCGATGTGCGCGGTATAAAGCACGAGGCGGAACGCCTTGTCCGGATCGTAGTAGTCTCAACAACGTAAGGATGCATACTCGCCGTACCACAGGTCGTCCGATGATGGAACGGAGATGGGGGAATTAAGTCATGCAATTCCCTCTCGTACACTCTCTAAAATGCATCCTTTAGAACACCGATATGCTGGCTAATCTTCGCCTGTGCTCCTGGCTTTGGAGACCGTTTTGAACTAAATCTAAGTCGCCAATTAGCCCCTTCGAATACAAAGTTACCCGGTGGCTTTTTGCAGCACCAGCCCAAATGTGGCTGCAGTAGTGGTACTCCACACACGATTTTGTAATTTTGATGTCTTTTAAAAAAACTAATTACGGCTAACGAATATGTCGTCATCCCCTTTAAATGAGTGTCTTAAAATATCCGTTAATGAAGACAGTGACAATTATTTACATTTTGTAAAATATTTCTGTCCTAACCCCGTTTATAATTGGTTGCGACATCATTTGTCAGTAGGTACGTAATAAAATTTATGTATGTTTGTTTCTGGCCTAGTGACGTGGAAATGAAAATAAACGATTACCGCATTGTATTATGCAGTTGCAATGCTTCTCATTGAAAAAACAAAAAAAAAAGGGTATTAATATGTTTTGTTCATTAGTTAGCTTTCGTATTTAGGATACCAAGCGGAATTCTCTTCCTTTCTCAGCCTATAGATGTCCACTGCTGGACAAAGGCCTCCCCCAAGGCTTTCCACGATGACCGGTCTTGTGCTGCCCGCATCCATCGGCTTCCCACGACCTTCACTAGGTCATCGGTCCACCTTGTTGGGGGTCTCCCTACGCTGCGTCTTCCAGTACGTGGCCGCCACTGCAGAACCTTGCTGCCCCATCGGCCATCGGTTCTTGTTGTATAGGTATGTGTAGCTACTTATATGCAGTAGCTACGCCACCCGTCATTCCTTAATAAATGTCAGTGCGTTGACAGCAGTCTTGCGTTTCACTTGTCCTTCGCTCGCATACGTAACATTGGGACGAGGATGGGATCGACGGGACGAGCAATGTGCCCTGCCCACTGCCACTTAAGTTTAGCGACTCGCAGAGCTATGTCGGTGACTTTGGTTCTTCTGTGGATCTCTGCGAATTCTCTAAATTCTTCTTACTTACGAGTAATTCTTAAAACGAGTAAGGAAACTTACACAAACATTTTTTTAAATTAATCAAAGCCTTGCTGCCAAGCGATTCGTCGTGTTCCGGCATGATGTCTGGTGAAGTCGTACTGTGGACGGGTCTGAGCAGTTGTGTTGCGATATATGCCTGGTACGATGCAACAAATGTTTTTGTGTCGGTCGTGGAGGGTCTCCAGATTAATCTCCCTCTGGCGCAGCATCGTTGGTCGTGTTGTTGGGTTCAACGTAGCATCACCTCGCTCAACTGTCGTCTTCCTTCCTAATCACTCAGCTTTTTTGAGTGAATTGGCTCTAGCGCGCTGTACCATCAACGACTGCATCACTGCTTACCATCAAGCGGGATTGCGGTCATGCGCTAGTTTATAGTTATTAAAAATCTCACCCTGGCAATACTATCAAAACTACAAATTAGGTACGTAACAAACTTTTAAATGTATTTTAAGTATAGCAACATACCTAATGTCATTTTATGTATGTATAGAATGGTACCTAAAATGTACTGCTTCTTAGTCCTTGTTGTATTGTCTCAAATAAATACAATTGTGCTATCAAGGGCCTAAATTTCCAACGACAGATGATTTTGAATATTTGACAGTAAAAAATCTTTACAAAATCTGTGAGACATTAATTTTATTCCACGAATAAAATTTATGTGTCGATAAAGGAAAAGAGGGTTTTATTATTGCTCTATCTTTTGTTTAGACTCGACGCAGCTTCTCTTCTCCATTGTCTCTATCAAAAGTACCATTCGTCATCTCAGCACTTAATCTAACCCGTCCATTGATTATTATTTATTATTCCCTTCCTTTAATATTCTTATAACCTTTCTATGAAGCTTTTACTATCGTATTACTGTTATCATTTTATGTACTGACATTTATAGGCAATTACCCGATCACTTATAATCAGATTAAACTGTTATATACCCTACCCGTCATGACTTACGGAGCCGAGACGTGGGCACTAACGGCCAGACTAGTCCATAAGTTTAAAGCTGCTTAGCGAGCTATGGAGCGGGCTATGTTGGGCGTCTCTCTGATGGACCGCATCAGAAATGAGGTGATCCGACAGAGGACCGGAGTCACCGACATAGCTGAAAGGATTAGCAAGCTGAAGTGACAATGGGCTGGTCACATGCCGCAGGACCGACAACCGTTGGGGTAAACGAGTCCTCGAGTGGAGACCGCGTCTCGGCGAAAGTAGCGTAGGACGCCCTTGGGCGAGATGGAGCGATGACATCAAAAAGGTGGCTGCTCAGGATCGAGCTTGTTGGCGTGCCATGGAGGGGGGCGATGTCCAGCAGTAGACGAGTAGAGGCTGATGATGAATTTGATAATGATATAATAATAAAAATATATCAATAATTCCGTATAAATGTAGTACAGCATAACCATCAATTTTTCTACCTCAAGAAAAATACTGGCTTCCAAAACCAAAAACAAATTCACTCCCTGTCACGTTCCTAATTACGCGTGACGTCACATCTTGTCAGTCGACAGTAATTTTATTTGTTTGTTTTCTGAAGGTGACTGAAGACTTCTTTAGCTACTCACTTTGTTTCTGTATACATTTGACTTTCTTCATTAATCAACAATGAAAATTTTAGGCGGTACCAATCTATGGTAATTTTGTTTGAGTAAGCTTCGTCTTCTTTAATGGCGGCTATTCGTCTCTAAACTTTTCTTCAATCATCTGTGTCTACTTTCTTTATTTAAATTTTAGATTACTTGTATCCACAGAGACCAAGCAAGGTATACATTTCTAGTTATATCTGACCATGCTTTAGTTTTTTATGCAGTCAGGATTATGTAGTTACCCTTCATTCGTCAGGAACACAAAAGTCTGACAACCAGTCTTGTCTCACAAACCACATTAAGCCGTTGGTCCCGGTTGTCATTTGTGGATACGGTTCACAGATCAAAAAATGGAAATTCCGGAGAAAATTCCGGACTTCGGATGAAATTTCCGGATTTCGTCACAATAAATCGTGTATGTGTAAAGCGAAACAATTCTTTTTTCATAAATTGATAAGGTATGCAGGCAAAGCACGTCACAACTCAAGTGTAGCGTAACTATGATTGTGAACGATTAACACGAGCAGAGAAGTGCGAGGAGGCGGAAGCGCCTTTCCTCTGCTTCGCAGCACTCAATATGAGAAATAAAAATATTTGATTTGTTAAGGTTTTTATTTTTATTCCTGGCGGCTTAGGACCCCCTCCGAATTCCGGGAAAATCACTATATTACCGGATATGTCCGGAATATTCCGGATGTATGGCAAATCTATTTGTGGTTCTTTGACAGTCGTTACGGGTAGTTAGAAAACCGAAAATCTGACATCGAGTAAGCCAAGTACCAACGGGCATCGTATTAACCAGCGATGGGTTGTGGAGGTCACATAGACAGTCCGTCTATTTAAAACACTGGTATTCAGTTATTTCTTACTAGAGTCAGTAGTGATGATGCTTCAATATCGCCTTCGGGTTGTGGTCAGACGGCAGTCGCTTCACGGAAAATATCGACGTTTAGCTAAAATCTACAGTTAGACTGGTAAAGCAGACACCAGCCTCCAAAGCTGAAAAAAGCTTCGGATGCGACTGGGATTAACGCTGAGATAATGATGATGGTGTCAGTAGTGATGATGATGATAAGGTCATTTTAAACAGCCCCCTAATCGGCGAACACATTTTTGTCAAATGATTCGAATAGTTGGCATCGTTTGGACCGAACGGACAAATGGGCGGTCCAAACGATCCAAACTGATCCCAACTAGTCGCAATTATTTGCCAAAAATGTGTTCGCCGATTAGGGGACAGGTTATGTATTGCTTAAAGTATAGCCCTTAGACACTATTGTAAGAAGTGATAGTACACTTTTGCGATGCTATAAAACACCGTAATTGTTGTTAGTTATCGCGTTTTAGCATAGCAATAGCAATCATTGACCCACGTACATTTGCTCACATATTCTACAATCTCTCGCATTCCAATGAAGAAATCTATACATCGTTTATCGTTTGAGTTCTTAGGCCGCTGCCTCGAATCTTGCGGGCAGCGGGGTGGCGGCGGCGGCGGCGAATGAGCGGCAGGATCTTATGCACGGAATAGGTAAATAAAACTGGAAAGGCCGATTGGGCGTGGCAGCCGTGCCACACATGTGAGACGCAAATCTTATGTCGACCGAACGTCCGAAACATTCATTTAGTATTCTTAAAAGTACTTCACGAGTCTGAGTTCCGCTTTAAAATGCCGTATTGTGCAATTATAACATGCAGGGCAAAAAGCCAGACCTCAACTAAACAACGAGGTGGTATATCTTTCCATCGGTAAGTCGAAAATAATATTATGTTGTAGTTAAATTTGTAAAAAACACAAAAACATACTGAAAACAATGATATTCCAAACTTTCATGATATTATTGCATCAAGGAAGAAAAAAAATTACATTGCTCGGTTTGTTTTCGCTTTGGAAAAACAATAAGAAAGTCCGCGTACGATGTAGTGAATCCAATGCGTCCTCTACACTTTACTCATTGTCATTTTGTCCTTTGCCCTGATTGGCCGAAATGCAGGGCGCCATGTTTATTTATAGTGAGGTGACCATGTGGTTAATTAAAATTATCGATAGAATTCAGAAATATACGAATATGATAAATATATTGTTGGAATCATTTTATATTCAATTAATAGTATTTTATTTTTAGTTAGACATATTTAAATAATATATTACTAATTGTTTAAGAAAAGCCTTCGTAATTTTTATGTGGTCAAGGCTTATTATTATAGTTTTGCAGACTTTTTGTTTTAGAAACATCTTGGTTGACTATTTTATATAATTTAATTATTAGAAACTGACATTAATTATATTATTGACTGATGAATTTGAAATAGAATTATTGTATTAATTGATGGAATTATATTATTAAGCAAACAATGAAGTAGAACTACTTATATTATTTAATTTGTGTATTTTTAAATTGTGCATTTTAATTGTGCATGCCTTTTAATTGCCGAAATATGGCTGTTCGTATTAATATTATGTACCGCCATGTTTGCACCCTTATGTGCAAAATAAAATATCTTATCTTATCGAATAAATGTAATGGAATGATATAAAGAGCCATGTCCGCTGTTAATATTTATTTTAATAAATTGCAAATAAAAATAAATAAATTATAAATTTTAGGTTTCCTAACAACCTAGCGTTATAAGAGAGCGATGGATTGACGTGACTGGTAGAGTAAACTGGACTCCGACAAAGACTAGTACTATTTGCTCTAAACATTTTATCGAAAATGATTATATCATAAAAAAAATCGGGTAAAAGGTACCTAAAACCAGGTATGGTCACAAGAGAGCAAATAGTTCGGATTTGTTCTTTGGTAAGTTTTGTCATAATCGTTGTGCTTATATTTGTTGGACTTAGGTTCCGTATTTTATTCCTGTTTTCTACTATCATTAATTATGAACAAATTTGATCCTTAAGGTTAAACAGACACAACACAACTTTTAATAAATTATTTTTTATAGGAAATATATATTATAGGAAATATTTATAGGAAATATATTTGTTTATAGGAAAAAATATTTAAAATAAGTAAAGTTAGGTAGGTACGACATTTTATTACACATTTTTGCTAAAATCTCGAAAACTAAAAGTCCTATCACCTCAAAACTTCTTGTAAAACTGTTTTACACCTAAACCTTTCATTCAACTCTAATTTTATGTTGATAGCACCATAAACAAAAAATCACATTATCAAGTTACGTAAATTTATAAGTACATTTCTTTTTTTTAAACCTCCTACAAATTACTTAAAAATCATATAACTGGAATCTCATGTATACTTATATGTAAAGATCCTAATTCTTACGAAACTACATAATGAGAACACAATTAATCCTTTTCTGTCAATTTTATCGATATAAACTATCGATATAAATATCGACCTATTGGTCGCCATAGCGTGTATGAGAAATTTGTGAATGTAGGAGTGTACGTCAAATGCACTGTTTACGTTAGTGTGATCACCAATTACAAACTTAAAATCGAAGTGCGAGTATTTATTTGTGTGCGTAATGCGCTTCCGTATTGGTCTTTTGCTTACAGGCGAGTTATAGAGGGGAATCAAGCGGCGACACGCGTTCTAATACTAATTCCAAACTATTTCCATTCTAATAACTTTATCTGTTCTGTGATCTTATGCGTAAAATCAAACGGACCAGTTCTCGAAAACAGCGGCGCGGCAGCGGGGCGGTGGCGGGTAGCGAGCGGTGTACTTCTCGCGCTCGAATTTTGCGGGCAGCGAGCGGTGATCGAGCGTTAGGAATAAATTTGATTCAAAAATATATTGCCGCCATTGTTCAGACATTTCTTTCGCGAATAAAAACAAATATCTCGTCGACACAATCGTGAACACAACACTCCGCGGCTATAGTGACGCGCGATCTGCCCGCTAGTTTCGAGAACGGGTCTTCGATGCCCGCTCGGCTCCCGCGCCGCCGCCGCCGCCGCCCCGCTGCCCGCAAGATTCGAGGCAGCGGCCTTGGGGTGAGATATTAGGGAAAGGGCAATGACCTCTATTGATATGCTAAAATGCATTAACTATACCCTTGAAGGTAGGTACCAAGGGGTTTATTTATAAGCCCTTATTAAATTTAACTGAAGTTTAAACGGCCAAATGTGTTTTTGCACAGCCGCTAATTAAGTACTATTTTAAGCAACGTTTATGCATAAAGGGGCTTTTATGGCCAAAATTTGCATCAATATATTTTTTATTTTATTATTCAGTGCCTTCCTTTTCCATTCATTGCATAGATTTTTTAATTATTATTTTTAGTTCATTTGCACTTTATACAATATGTAAAGGGTTTTCTTTACATATTGTATAAAGTGCAGTGCAGTGTTCGATCCATGAAGGTATTGTTAGGTATCGGTAACTGATTCTACTAATGCCTACAAAACTGGGTTAAACTTAAAAAAAAATCCCCCTAAAAAAATAAATATTATTTCGCAAAAAGAGGTAACTTAATACATGTGCGGCAGGCAACCCCTTCCGCGGGCGGCGGGGGGCAGGGCACGCGGCACCTGTGACGTGGTCGCGTCGCTATTCGCTTATAATAATACCGGTGTTGTTACTTTTTTAAAAATTACCAAATTTCGGGGAAATTGGAATTAATTCCCGGGAAAAAAGGATTATTTCAAAATTCATTAGTATTGTTACTTACTATGATGATTATGTAAAATTTTATATTATATTTGGTCATGTGTTTACCTAACCTTTATTATCCTTATGGGTCGGACAGGGTTTTCTATCTTTATATATATAATTCTGCTGTACGTGTGTATGTAATTGAACTCCTGCTAAACAGCTTGACCGATTTAAATGATTTTTTCTGTATGCGTTTGAGTGGCCCCCTGGATGGTTTAGATTCACAAATCAGCCCGGCAGATGGCGCTGATTGCTTGAAAAAGCATGTGATCTCGGAAACGGCCGTAACGATTTTGCTGAAATTTGATATGTGGGGGTTTTCGGGGACGAGAAATCGATCTAACTCAGTGTTATGTCTGCGGAAGCGCATGTTTTCGAGTTTTCTCTTTCGCAATATTTCATGCGTAACATGGGCGCTAATTTCGCGCGGCTTGACATTACGGCTGTGGCGTGGTGGATAGTGGTATGGTTCTACTCCCGGTGGCTGGTGTTCCTCGGTTCAAACCCAGGCAGACTCAAGTATTTTTTTTTTGTTTTTAGACAAGTTTATAGTTCTTTTTTAGTTTTTGGAGTCACTTAAAAAGAAAATTGTACATAAGAACTGAAAGGGGAAAAAATAAAAAATATATTTTCATTTTTTTAAATTAACTAAAATTGTACTTATGAACTAAAAGAGAAAAAAATAAATAGAAATAAATAAATATTTAAGATTTTTTATTTAACTTTAAGAGACTGAAACAAGAGCTCTAGGGCTAGAGAGAGGTACGATATCGTTGTTACAAATGTAGATGACAATGCTTTCCATGGGTATATTCCTAAATCTGCTGTACCTGTGTACGTCACTGAATTCCTCCTAAAGGGCTGGTCCGATTTGAATGAAGTCTATGTATATAAATGAAAGTGGTGTTAGGTACTCTATTTATAACTCAAGAACCGCTTAACCAGTATGGCTCAAAATTGGTAGGGAGGTAGATAAGAACTGGGAGAAGGACATATCACATAGGATACTTTTTATCCCGTTCCCGTTGTTCCCGTCGTTCCCGTGTGACGTGACATGGAATAACAAAACAACTCTGTCAAAATATAAGTTAGCGGTTCATTTGTTAAAAATGGTACAAACACATTGCTGCACTACTCAGCATATTAAAAAAAAATCATAACGGTTGAATGCTGATGCATTCATTTAAAGCAAGGAATATAAATACTGTCTGCCGGTTTAATTTTTTTAATAAAAGCCCCAAAGCAAACTTCAACTTCAAAATTTCTAATATTGTATTGCTGTGCCATTTACCACTTCACTACATACTATAAAACAAAGTTACTTTCTCTTTCCCTATGTCCCTTTGTATGATTAAATTTTTAAAACTACGAAACAGATTTTGATGAGGTTTCTTTTAATAGATAGAGTAATTAAAAAGAAACTTTTATATGTATAATAACATCCATTAAATTGTGTCCATATCCAATCCATAAAATGCCAGTACAGCGGACAGAGCTCCGGCGGGATCTCATGGCGACATGGAAAGTGTGATTGTCGCAATCCAGCACTGAGCACGCCACAATAGCGGCGGTAAGTCCTCTCTTTGAGGAGTAGCTAGAGAGGCGCCACGGCGTCCTCACCTTCCGACTGACGTAGGTCCTCACCGGACACGGCTGTTTTGGGAGGTTCCTGTTCCGTATAAGGCGGGAGGAAACGCCAGGGTGACCACTGTGTGCATCGCCCTGAGGACACGGTGGAGCATATGGTGGAGGTCTGCCCGGCTTGGGTAGAGCACAGCCGTGTCCTCGTGGCGGCGATCGGCGGCGATCTTTCGTGTCCGACCCTGGTCCGGGCCATAGTCCGGAGCAAGAGTGCATGATGGCAAGCTTTCACCTCCTTCTGTGAAGAAGTGATGCTGGCAAAGGAGGAGGCGTAGCGCGTGAGGGAGCGGAAATCCCACTACTCTCACGCCTCAAACCGCCGCAGGAAGCGCCCTGGTCGGGTGGCAACATTGGACTCCCGACCACCGTAGGCGCGGGCTTACGGGCGGCGAGCGATAGGCAGCTCGCCTCCTGGTAAGAACCAGGCCCGAGTTGACGGCGCGTTGTGTTTCACACGTGCCTCAAAAAGATGTCAGCACACCTTGACGGGGTCTACGAGGACTGGTCCACAGGGTTGCAGGTTGGTTAAAAAAGAAACCATGGCACTGGCCGTTGCACAGGCAAGTGAAGGAACACGGGTGGGTTTTAGTCTAGGAAAAAGTCTGACACGCCCTTCCGCTCCGCCCAGAGCGGGAGAGGTCATTTGATGATTTCCCATCCAAAACAAAAAAAAAAAGAACTGAAGAAGAGCAAGAAATTGCACTTGAAGAGCGCAGCCTTAGTATGGCTCGACTTCGTGCTTCTCACTCACCAGAGCAAAGGGAGGCAGCCCGTTAAAACGGCTCGGTTGGCAATGCGAAATCGTCGAGCAAACCTCAGAGATCAAGCGCTAGATAATAATTTACGAAGCACAAGAAGAAATTCATCAAATACTGATTTCAATCGGGCAGCATTTCTATACGCAATACTGCAATAACGCAATAGCGCAATGACGTTCGCATTGGGCCAATGGATGTTGTTTCCGAGAATTGTAGCACATTAAAGATTTCTGAAGAACCGCCAGGATTGTGCTCCCAAATAAAGAATCATTGAATAATAATATTTATTTATTTAAAATTATCCTAATTTAAAAAGTAGTCATGTGATATTGCCTTTAAGGCGGAACGAAGTTCGCCGGGTCAGCTAGTATTATATAAAAGAGAAAATGATGCGAAAAAAAAAACACAGAATTTTCAAATCATTTCCCAAAAGTCATTCCCACATAAAGTTATCAAACCGTTATTCCCAGAAAACGCTGACACGAACCTCATAATAGACTGAAACTTAACTTTGAAAACATTAGTGACGTAATAAAAACTTTTGTTTTACGGAAGAAAATTGTATAAGGAAGTTATCTCGGCGGATTCTCTCCAGTCTGAATGACTCACTTTGGTGAAACATTGAACGGGAGTTTAGAGGGATTTGGTGTATACTGAGATGCGGTAGACTGCATAATTAAGTTGGTTGCGTTTAATATAGCAATTGTTAAAGGGTGCTCTGAAGTCTTTTGCTGGTTTGTTTGTTAGGTATTCGTTGTTAAACTGGATAACTTCCTACTGGAGTTTTATATGCGAGTCTTGTTGCTTATAGTTTTTCTCGATCTGTGGGTTGGAATCATTTTGAAGCTTATTGCTAATTCATTGCTCCATGTGTTCGGAAAATTCGTATGCTCAACAACGTGTAAATGTAATGAATATTGTCGAACTGTCAAATTTAAACCTATTTTTACTGATAGTGTGTTACGCAACTACCCCGATGCTCGTGCACTTTTCGATTCATTATCATTCATACATCAGAAGGCCAACCCCAGTTAGCAAAACATTCAAAATTTTATCACAATCTTAGCGATCATTCGATCTGATCAGATCTTAGCGGTCAAAAATGTACGGAAATTTGTGGTATTTTTGCCACATTGCGACAGAACAGGGTAGTCAGCTATTTTTATAAATTTGTCATTCCAACACGATTCCTTAGTCATTGTACTAAGAGTTCGTAATCTGCTAAATTCATAATGATCGATCGGTCGTCTCGTAATGGAATGGTGATAGAATGACATTGCCGTATTGCCGTTATTATCAAACCCGTAAGTAAAATGATTTTCTAAAAACTACTCTATTTGAACGTTTATTAATATGGAGTGAAGTAACAGTGATTACGTAATGACGCCATTGTGATACTACTTTACACTTGTCAAAATCGATCATTATGAGATCACTGATCGACCATTCTGACACAATTGTAATAGCAGATTAGAACCCCAGATTGAACGATAACATTGACCATTGACCTTCCTAAAGAATATGAATATCAACAATAATCCATACTAATATTATAAATGCGAAAGTAACTCTGTCTGTCTGTCTGTCTGTTACGCTTTCCCGCTTAAACCTCTCAACCGATTTTGATGAAATTTGGCACAGACAATCTTTAGACCCCGAGAAAGAACATAGGCTACCTTTTATCCCGGAAAAATTTGATGTTCCCGAGGGAAACCTAAAAAGCGCGATATAACCGACCTCCACACGGGCGAAGCCGCGGGCGGAAAGCTAGTGTCACTATAAATCCTGACGCCTCTCGAGTGCCTAGTGCGAGTTTGTTATAGTTTAAAACGATCGACTCGCACAAGGCGTTCTTATACCAAGTATGAGTCTCTCATGGACTGTTCTGCTAAATTTTCCCAACCGATCTCTTTTAGTAGAGGCAAAAACAAAATTATTTACTTTCATGAAAACGTGGGGTATTAAAATAAAGAAGCTAATTTTACTAAGGATTAGGTACTTGAAAGGCTCTTCAAAGGTATTTCCATCAAAGAATAAGTATACATTTTTAATATCTTTCTTCGGAACTTCGACATTTTTTCACTCTTTGACAGTGAGTTTATTTTATTTTTAACATCTCTGTAGGATTTTTTTTTAAACATGACTTTTTTTTTAAACTTGACTCGCCCTGGCGTTTATCTAATACTGAGCGATATGTCACAATATGCTGTATATCCGGAATATGTGCTCCAACCGAATATCGAATGCAGTTGAAAATCCGCATGAAAATTCATTGTGCTGTACATACAAGACCTAATAACTGAAACTCAAACTACTTATATTAATTAAACCTATTATAGAAAATATAAAATTGACAAAATTTAAATCAAGTAGTAGAAAGTTGAACCTATATTCACGCCAAGCTCCAGAAAGAATAGAGATAAACAAACCAATTTAGGTTTATCACAACTCTCGTTTTACAAATCTCTTGTTATTTACATGACTTAAATATGCTAACCATTTATTAATAATTCCTATTGCAGCATATTTTAATAGAATAACTAAAATAGCATACATAATAACTTGTTATTTCGAAAAACCATTAAAAAGAAAGATGGATGCGATCCAGGTATCAAACTCATTTTGTGGAATTCAACCAATGAATAAAGTTGAGGCATTTGTCAATACGATTTTGCGTATTTTAATTACCTACTTTCAAATCATCTGCATAACACATGCATTGTAATACTTTCAAGTATGGATTAAGTATATATGTATCAAAAAATTTAACTTATTAGGAAATTAGCTTACATGTGTGTCATATTTCATTCAAATCACTTAAGCGTTCTATGCAAACCATAAATATCTAAACATAAATAAACTGTCTTACATTAAGTAGTAGGAAGCTGGATTATTACTTTTATGAAAATCATCTATCTAGAAAAGGTTGTTGTCTTTTAGGCGTAAAATACTCGTTGCCTAGCAACGGTTTGTTTACCTCTATTTTTTATCGGATTTGGCTTTCATATAATTTCTAGTTTCATTGAACGGGCAAGAAACTCTAAGGACACTTTTAAATCCAGATATTATTACAAAATATTGGGCACATTATAATCGTTGCTTCAGTATATGAGAGTAACGTAAAAAAATTCAAGGAAACAATTCAAAATACAAAATGAGGTAGGTATAGGTATGGAAGAAGGGGGTGATATTTGCAGTATCCACTTGTTAGGTATATACATTATAAGTACACCTACGCACTAAAATATACATGTCGTGGATCGTCGGTGTCGTTTTGATAAGAGTTGCTCATTTGATTTACCTACGTAGTAGTGAGGCAAACGCAGTGACGTTATTTTTCTAATAGCGGTACGGGAACAGAGTCGTTTTGGAAAGTGAGGAATATCGAACGGTCACTTCGCTTTGAGGCGCGGGCCAGGGCACTTCTCCGGGGTGAAACTGACGGTTGGTGTATTTAAATTGTTATTGCCACGATTGGAGGCTATATTTCCACTTCACACTTTAATTCAAAACTCACCTACGAAGGGCAGTCCTTACCACCACACCAAGATGATTTATTTATTTTATTTATTTATAGTTAGCTAAAACGGTACAAAATCAATTACATAACTAACATAGAGATAAACAATTACATTAATTAACTTAAAAATTACTACTAAAACTAACATGGAATAGTGGACTCCCTCGCATACTTTCTTTCACAGAAGGCCAAACATACACGCATAAGCTTCTTCCATTCATCCGCAAACAAGTCACATTCAGGGTTGTCCATCAGCACTTTTAGGGTACGACAGATGACGATGACGACCCTATCGCTCCGCCATCCCTGACTTCACCATACATATATTTCAAGTTTCTAAGAAAATTAAGACGATTGTACTCAATTCTTCAGTGTCACATAACTTGGAAAACAGTTTATTCAACGAAGAAATAATTTCAGAAGTTATAATAAACAATGGTTTTATTTCTAAGCAGATAAGAATGTTGGTAAAGTTTTAAGATGAATATGAAATAAGGTTTATTTCGCCTTTGACTAAGTATGTCACGAAGTGCTGTAGATTTATACACACTGTATTCAATGTGTTCTAAATTTCCTGTCCAAACATATCTAGGTATAAAAATATAACTTCACGTTTTATTTTTATAAACTAGTTTTCCGTCCGCGGCTTCGCCCGCGTGGAGTTCGGTTATATCGCGCTTTGTAGATTTCCCTCGGGAACATCATTTTTTTCCGGGATAAAAGGTAGCCTATGTTCTTTCTCAGGATCTAAAGATTGTCTTTTCCAAATTTTATCAAAATCGGTTGAGAGGTTTAAGCGGAAAAGCGTAACAGACAGACAGACAGACAGACAAATATTTGTATGTGTAAATACACACATCAAAAGTGTCTAGGGATCAAGCATTTTTATGCGGATTTCTTGAGATTGAGATGTGGCTTTGTAATAAATTTATGATTTTATAAATTTATATGGATCCTTTTTGGTGCATTTCATAATTTGAATCAGGAACTGTGAATCAAATTCGAGTAAAAGATGAAAATCAGCTGTCAATATTTTCCCTATAAAAACATACAACGCATTGAAGACATTATTAGTGCTACTGTTTCCCTACTACTGATTAAAACCAACGTTATTATGGAGCGGCGACGTCATTTAAGCAGGGAAGAAATGCTCAGAGCCGTGGGAATGATAGAAGCTGGTTCCCGGCAACGTACTGTGGCTTTAGCTCTGAATACAAGTCAGAGTGTTATCAGTCGACTTTGGACACGTTACCGAAGCACTGGTACCGTGGCTGAGCGCCATGGAGGACGGTATCGCTGCACCACACGGAGACAAGACCGATACATTCAAATCTTAACTCGAAGAGCTCCAACAATAACCGCCATGATGTTAACCGTGAGGCTTCATCACTCTTCAGGGAACTTAATTAGCGACCAAACAGTCAGAAACCGCTTGCATGAAGTGAACCTTCATTCCCGAAGACCGCTACGGGTACCACCTATAGCAATGCACAATCGTAGGATTCGATATCAATGGGCTCTTGAACACAGAAATTGGGCAGAAGAACAATGGCGTTTCGTGTGCTTTTCTGATGAGTCTCGTTTTGGTATGAGACCGGATACAAGACGTATACGACACTGGAGAACCCCTGGACGCCAACAGCGATTAAAATCCTGCCAGGAAGTCCATCCTTATAGTGGTGGAACCATCATGGTATGGGCGGGTATTTGGATCGGCGGAAGAACTGAGTTGATTTGGATCAGAGGCAACCTCAACGCTCAAATTTATGCTGAAACGATTGTATCAGACGTCATCGTTCCTCTACAAGTGCAAATCGGTCCCTTATTTCAGTTAATGCATGATAATGCACGACCGCACACCGCAAGAGTTGTAAGACAGACTCTCGCCGCAGCTAACATCAATGTCCTGCCCTGGCCTGCTCAGTCGCCAGACTTGAACCCGATTGAGCATGCATGGGATATGCTACAGAGAAGAGCTCTGCCGAATATGGAGGGTATCCAGTCGCAAGAAGACCTTTTTTTGTTGTTGCAACGAACATGGGCGGCCATTCCACAGCGTGATTTGGATGAACTCATTTTGAGTATGCCAAACCGATGTTCTTGTGTTGTTAGTGTTCGCGGTAGAAACACGGATTATTAATTGTTTAAGTTACCCAATAAAATTTTAGAGAAAACTGTTATTTCAGTCTTTTTTTCGAACTTTTGTGTTAGTGGTTCAAATGTCAAATATCCCTTTATTAGGAAAATGGCAAATTTCTTTATTAATGCAAAGGTGACTTGGTTTATCGTTACTGTGACAAACGAAAACACTTTATTTGATGAATCCTTAAAGAAAATTTTAATTAATATCAATCAGGAGAAAAGTTATTGCAAAAATATATGTTGATCCCTAGACACTTTTGATGTGTGTATGTGTAGTGCAAATATTTGTTTGCATGAATATGAATATTTGCACTGGTCTGGTCGTGCCTCGGAAAGCACGTTAAGCCGTTGGTCCCGGTTGCCATACGAACATCTAGTGGCAGTCGTTACTGTTTGTTGGAGCCCTCAAAAGTCTAACATTTGGTCTAACTGCAATGCTTAGATATCGCCTTCGGGTTGTGGAGGTCAGACGGCAGTCGCTTCACGGAAAATATCGAAGTTTAGCCAAAATCAGCAGTTAGACTGGTAAAGCGGACCCCAGACTCCAAAGCTGAAAAGCTACGGATGCGACTGGGAATTACGCTAAGATAATTATGATGATAATTTGCTGTCCTAACATAATTTAGGTATTAAAATATAACTACACGTTGTTTTTAATAAATACGTTAGGTAAGTTGAGATATTAATAGAATTAAGTTGTTGGTCCCAGCTGTCATTATTAGTTCTTCGATAGTCTTTACGGTCAGATGCCCGGTTATCTAACAACTAGTCTTACCAAGGAGTATCGTATTACTCCTATCGGTTGTGGAGGTCATATAAGCAGTCGCTCCATGTAAAATACTGGTATTCAGCTGAGGCCGGTAAGAATGGAAGCCAACCTCGGTGATAGTTTGGAAAAAGGGATAATGAGGTAATAGTATCCTCGGACTTCCACAGTTGCCAATTAAGTACAGCCAAATCAGCAATCTTAGGAAAAGACGACAAAATCAATAACTATGAAAATCAACCTCTATTTTTAATAAATACCAACATGTCTTCAACCCGCACAATATTTTATTTATATACCTGTTTTGCAAGATACATATCTATAATTAAAATACTTTACAAATATTCAGCCTTGACGAGCATTGGTGGCCAATGGTAGCGGCCCCGACGTACGAATTGTAAATGGTCCATTTGAACCTATTCAGGCGTTTTGCTTTTTGACAATAATTTCATCAACACTGCTCTCAAAACGGCGAAAGAAATCATCGCGAGGAAACCGGCATGTCCTAGAAGCAAAAATTCTAAGACATGTGACATTTAAAAGCCCATTCCTTCAATATTCAAGAAGATATTGTTAATGTAACTTCTGTTGCCTCATACGTCATCTAATTAATAATTACGCCCGCTTACTTAACCTCATTAGGGTCTGATTCATAGTTAATTTAATGCCGAATAATTATGCCTTGTTCCAATAATAGTGCAATAGCACAGTAGAACTGTATAGTGCGTACTATACAGTTCTACTGTGCTATTGCACTAAAGTGCCCTCGCTAATACCTTTTACAATAAAGTTCAAAGTAATTTGAATTCGAGAAGCCGCGGTGTCGCAACCACAATTAAAACGTGGATTCACGGCTTAATTTGAAGTTTTAGTGAGTAATTGTACCATTAACTACTTTCACGCTCTGAACCGCTCTGGCGTCACTATTATTTAATAGAGTTAATGTTGCTGTTGTATGTTTTACTTCAATACTTACGTTCTTTATCAGACTGAAAGGTAATCTTCGTATGGTTCAAGTGTGGATTTTATGACTACAAAAGTTACAAGTAAGTACTCTGTTTTCTATCCAACCATAACTGGTTTTTTTTAATGATTATAAAATAGTTCTTGACAGCAATCCCACCTGATGGTAAGCAGTGATGCAATCGTTGATGGTAAAGTGCACTAGTTAATTAAGGTCTCATTCACTCAAAAAAATGGATGAATAGTAAATTGCTACAATGATGAGAATACTGAGCAAAATATTTTAATAAAATCCAAACCAAAGTGGCATTTAATGAAATAACAGCACTCTGATTCTTCCTCTTTATTCTTTAACTTTTAGCTTCTAATATAAAATGCCAAAAAGTTCATTATCGAATCATCATTTGTTGCTGTTCATGTAGCAACACTTATTCAAAATACATTTTCCATCACAGTATTTTAAAAAAAATCAGTTATAAGGTTTGGATTGTATTATAAATCCTTCCCAAACCTAATATCATCTGTTAAATTCGTACTTATAGTTAGCGCATTGATATCTCTGTCACTTTGTATGAATCAACTCAGAGTATTGCAGTCTACTGCTGGACATAAGCCTCTCCCTGTCTATACCACAACACCCTGATTTCATTTGCCTTCCATATCCAGTAAAAAACACCCGACCAACAGGGCCTGAGGTTTGATAAGTTGAGATTTTTACCTCACTAAACCCACTCTGATGATCACCATTTGTACATGGCGGTGGTCCCGGTTCCTCCTAAATACCAAATCCAGATCCCCTCCCGCGCAAAGCCTGTAAGGGTCATCCCTGGGGAGACTCTAAATGGGCCTCCCCTAAGCCCCGCTATGAGTTTCAATACAACTAATTTTGAACAAGAAAAAAAAGTTTCACACCTATCTTTTAGCGGGTTTCCCCATTAAAATCAATTTATAAGTTATATCATCAACATTTATCTTGACGTATTGTGTTCTTATCAATTCCTAGAACCAGTTCCGACTTCCGACTCATTTTACTTTAAAACTATGACAAACTAAATAAATAACTCATATCAGTACCAACACTAAAGTTCCACGTTTTACTTGCTGATAAGAAAACTGGGCTTCACTAAACATATTTACTTAGTTTTCACATGTTTATTTAACTTTTGTGGTAATTCAGCCAGATAGTATTCTGACATATTTTGTTGCTCTAGCGTCCACAACGCAAAGGAACGTGTTCTGAACTCAAGTCACCAATGAGTAGCCTAAATGTTACTAGCGTTGCATTGTTAACAGCGTTAAAATTGAGACTTCTTTCGATTGCCTCCTTGGTCGAGCAAGTTCAAATGCTGTTGATGAGCTGGTTCCACACCCTATTTGAGTAACACACTATTAATCTCGCTCTGAAGAATTTGAAGGATATAGATTACAGATAATTTATTGCTTTATATACCCGTAAGATTTATCAACTTAACAAAGTAACTAACGTAATTAATATAGCTAAATTGTCAAATTAAAAGAGATTGCTGCTGATTGTGTATTAAACAATCAAGCCACTGGATTCTTGAATACAATGATGGTGTATATGAAAATCGGTCGCGAACAGTGAAGCAAAAAAAAAAAACGTGTTATAAGTGTACTTGAAATTAAAATGATCTGAAGTCGAATCAACGCAATAGGCAAAAGAGATTACTGCTTTTTCTTCTTCTTTGACACTTTTCCATGAAAGACTGGAATTTTTCCAACCAACGTCAGCATTGCACTACTCTCTGCCATGTTGTATAAATATTGCTACGCACATCCATGCGTCGACCCAATGACGTCACTATCGAAGAATGATTAAAGTCGTCCGCTGAACTGTTACGTAAATGTGCAAATTGCTCACGAAGTTTCCTACTGGTCGGTATGGAAATTGTTCGGTGAATCTTGCAATTTATTCATTAAAGAACAGTTAAATCGTTACCACAATTTCCCAGCTTGTTTCCAGCGTAGCGCTTTGTGGACTTACACCCAATCGAAACGAGCTATCTGCATGTTCTCCACTGTTTCACAATATTGTAATCTATCTCTCTCTTTACGAGAACCCGTGGTATGCTTGCTACTCACACGCAAGTGTTTTCAACAATCACCTTGCTAGAAACACGCTCGCCCATCGCTATTGTGATATGACCGTTAGAGTATGTCCTGTTTGTTATACTGAGTTTGTTTCTGTTTACACTGGACAAACTTCTAATCCATACTAATATTATAAATGCGAAAGTAACTCTGTCTGTCTGTCTGTCTGTCTGTCTGTCTGTCTGTCTGTCTGTCTGTTACGCTTTCCCGCCTAAACCTCTCAACCGATTTTGATGAAATTTGGCGCAGACAATCTTTGGACCCTGAGAAAAAACATAGGCTACCTGATATCCCGGAAAAATTTGATATTCCCGAGGGAAATCTAAAAAGCGCGATATAACCGAACACCACGCGGGCGAAGACGCGGGCGGAAAGCACACAATCTTTAGACCCTCAGAAAGGACATAGGCTACCTTTTATCCCGGAAAAATTTGATGTTCCCGAGGGAAATCTAAAAAGCGCGATATAACCGAAATTTACGCGGGCGAAGCCGCGGGCGGAAAGCTAGTACTAAATATAATACTAAAATTAAAATATAACATGAGGATAATAATATAATTGTTTTTGTCCAGCTTAGGACTTCACTAAAACTATTGTATTACAAACTAAAATATGGCGTGCACAAGTTAGCTTTTTGGTGTTACCAGACATGTTTCGAGCTAAAACATTGTCCCTAATCACAATAGTTAGAAGTTGGAGTTCTTTTTCTTCGTGCAGTGTCGACAGTACGTTGATTGCGCTGTTAAGAGAGCAAAAATTGATATTCTATTGTTCATCGAAATTATGTATTTTTTCAAATAATAGAAACACTAATGTGCCCAGCACCACCAAGGCTAATATTTTGCTGAAAAAAATCCGAATTTTGATGGAATTTGTCAAACTTGAGTAAGACATTTTCTATCTAGATCCAGAATTTATTCTTTTTCAGTTTGAGTAAGGTCTCAAATTTAAATATCTATCCTGAAAAATTGCTAAGACAACTTCATTGACTTCTTAACTGCATTTCAATCGTCAAATATGCCAAAGTCAACATTGCATTCATCGGTATTTTATGAAATTATCATAGAAAATGTTTCGGTTATGAGACATCGTGTAGCTCTAATTCCGTAGATAGTTCTCGAATGACCTCAATACTGCTTCGAGTCTTATCGATGTACATTAAATGCTAATCTGACGATTATTATCGCTATCAAGTATAGTACATGTAATAAATAATAACTAAGTCTGCACTTTAAATAATTTTGGAAAAAAAAACATTGTTTTGAGGCCTGGAAAAGAGTCTTATGCCAAAAAGCGTATTATGTATGTTTAGGATTATTTATCACTAAAACGGCTGAACGGATTTGGATTGCTATGTGCGCATTGATAGTTTATATTATAACCGTTCCCGTGGTATAATTTCTGACATCCACTGCACATGGATCATCATCATCATCATCAGCCTCCACTCGTCCACTGCTGGACATAGGCCTCCTCCATGGCACGCCAACAAGCTCGATCCTGAGCAGTTCTCCGCCAGCAACTACCAGCGACCTTTTTGATGTCGTCGCTCCATCTCGTCTAAGGGCGTCCTTCGCTACGTTTGCCGAGACGCGGTCTCCACTCGAGGACTCGTTTACCTCAACGGCCGCTGGTCCTGCGGCATATGTGACCAGCCCATTGCCACCTCAGCTTGCTAATTTTCTCAGCTATGTCGGTGACATGGATAGTTTATATTATAACCGTTCCCGTGGTAAGACATCCACGCGGGCGAAGTCAATGGAAATGCATGTGTCTATTGCATCATGTTGTCATTTATAGTATAGTGTAATAATTGTAGATAGGCCAACAAATAAAATAACATAGCTAGTACTTAATATAAATGGCTATCGTGTGTTTAGCTTTAGTTAATTTATTAGATGGATAGTTGAGATATATCGTGGTAATCATGCAGATATAGCCGCTATCCAGCTATACCTATAGAAGGGTTAAAGTTCAAACGTCGTAGTGGTTATACTCCTTAATGAGTGACAGTTACGTAATTAGCAGCTTACACACAGCTATCTTCAGCTTACAGCAGCTATACAATATGTAACGTAAACCCTGTCCGATCCATGAGGTATTGTTCGATATCGTTAAGTGATTCTAATAATGCCAACAAAGCCGGGCTAAACTTAAAAAAAAAATCCCTCAAAAAATAAATATTCTTTCGAAAAAGCGAGGTACCTTAATGCATGTGCGGTAGGCAACACGTTAGGCATACATGCGCGGGTGAAGGGAGGCAGGGCAGGCGGCACGTGATCGCATCGCTATTCGCTCCGTCACAAATGGTGTTGTCACTTTTTTAAAAATAACCAAATTTTGGGGAAGTTGGAATTAATTCGCGGAAAAAAAGATTACTTCAAAATTCATTAGTATTGTCACTGATGATTATGTAAAATTTTATATTTTATTTGGTCATGTGTTTAACTAACATTTATTATCCGTTTGGGTCGGACGGGGTTTTCTTTACATATTGTATATGTAGGAAAACATCGTGAGGGAACATCTTCCGAACCAAAAATTCGAAGGCATTTGAGTTCTGACATCCACCGACACGCACTGGGCTCGCGTGGTGGATGATGATCCATTATCTGACACAGAGATGAGTCTTATGTCCTAACAGTGAGAAAATTGGTACAAGTATTACCCGAAGTGGCGGCGGTATCGCGGCGGGAGGCAAACACCTCACTCCCCCGCCTGACCCGACCAATCCAACAGTGCCGGGCTGGCACCAATTGCGGGTTGCAGAAGCTGTTTTAGTTCTCGCAACCTCCGGCGTAGGTGTGAGATGGAACACCGGGCAGGTTTTTAGTCAGTATGAGTCTGACAGGCCCCGCCGTCCACCCCAGGGCAGCGGACATCAATGAACATTTTTCACAACGACAGAAAAAAAAATAGTTTCAATTATTCCTTTGCGTACGTAAAGTGTAGGACGGTTTTTTTTTGTGTGGCATCTTGAAGGTCAAACTAGGAGGTGGGCGGATAAACTGGACTATTCTGTGGATGCCATAAGAAACTAAAGCTATCAACTAGGGCGTATAATGGATGTATATAAGGGTCATATAAAATTAAAACAATCACTATAGCAGCCACGATACGGAAATAATTTTGGGATCTACGAATTCTCTAAACCATTTGCGTTCATAAATAGGACATAATGAGACCATATAATGGATACTCCTGGCTTTACTCCGCCGACTGCGCGATAGTAAAGAGAAGGTTATGTGTTGCGTAATCCGTTATTTATTTCTGTATATAAACAGCTTTATTATACATAACAAAAAAAATTATCGCACCCAACAAAATATACAATGGGCGGCCTTAGGTATGATTCCACCAAAATAGTGTATAGCACATTTGTTTACAAACATTTTGTGCTAAACTCCAGCTGTGCAGGTTCGAAGCTGGTAGCGCATTTGGCTTCCATCTCCACTGGTAAGGCTGTGCGTAACTTTTGTAAGCGCACAGTTCAGCACATTTGTGCGTGAACATGTTCACTGAGAATTTCTGCCGAAGACAGTTTTCTTTTTTTCTCTTCTGTATTGAGCCAAAAAAAATTTCCATTTCCTCATTACCTCAGTCGAGTCACAATTGAAACTTTGCGCCAACTCTTGAGTGGCGTCATGTTTTTTGTTTTTATTTTTATAATCACTGTGACTTGAATCCCACAGTACAAGATAAGTTTCAATAGCTTGAATAAATTTTATAATTTTATCATTCGTCCAATCCATATTTAACTTGGTTAATTATAATTTAGTTAACAATGTACGCGCACAAATAAATGTTTTCTCTCCGATGGCGGAAGCAAGACTGAGTTCGCGAACAACAAGTTTGTACGCGTCGACGCGAGTCCACTGCCTGCATGTGTGCGCGCACAAAAGTATACAGATGTGCGCGAACATTCCTAGAATTTTTGCGCACAATTTGTTATTGTTTGCTTTAGTGAGTCGACCAGAATAAACATTTGTGTCGCACAATGTGCATTGCTGTGCCGCACGGTTCAGCACACTGGTGTAATCGCATCTTTATGCGAGCAGAAAGCTCGTAGCTTCCTGCGTTCGCTTCCAGCCAACCTTCAAACCTAAAAAAATATTAAGTATTCAAATTACAAAGCGTACTTAATTCAATACCGTAGTAAATGCCTACCACTTCAGGTATTAAGTTACCCAAAATACTTACTCGACAATTAACTTAACTTTTTACCGTTAAAGGGGATCCCACACGCGCGTAGAATTAATTACATTATCGTGCTCATGTGGAATTCCTGCATGTTCACCGATATAATATTATATAGTGCTATATTTTGGTCGTGCTTAGATTGACAAAAGCTGGGTTGATTTGATCATAAAAATGCTAAGCTGGTCAGGCTGTAATTGTCAACACGGAATAACCCAGTAACAATGTGGTCCACTCACCTCGTTTCCGGACGATCAACACTTCGTCTTCTAGTCCTTGGACGCCATTACGTCACTGCCTTACTTCACCTACTGTAACTGCACTTTGGCACTTCCATAAGTTGCTGGGTTAGAAGAAGCATGACATTTTTCAGAAGATTTCCTTTTATAATGAAGGTAAGGTAAGGAAGGATTCTTGCAAATTCATACCATAAGTAGTTTGTATAGAAGTGCGTCATTTTTGGCGATGAGAATACAGGCATAGGGCTTGTATTTCGATTATAAGATAACTTCGTAGTTTCTTCATTAAAAATAAGTATTGGCGCCAATTTTCTTTTTCACACACTAACCTAATTTTAAGTTAAGTGCTAGTGTAGTTAAGGCTAGAGTGAATAGGCTCTTAATAAACTAGCGCGCTTTAGCATCAACGATCGCATCACTGCTTGTTATCAGGCGGGATTGCAGTCAAGCGCTAGTTTATACCTACTAATATTATAAATGCGAAAGTAGCTCTGTCTGTCTGTCTGTTACGCTTTCACGTCTAAACCACTGAACTGATTTTATTGTAATTTAGTACAAAGATAGAGTTGACCTTGAGAAATAACATAGGATAGTTTTGATTCCGGACTTTTGAAGAGGTCTCTTGGAAACGCAATATAACGGAACTCCACGTGGGCGAAGCCGTGGGCGGAAAGCTGGTAATTTATATAAAAGAAAATCTTTTTCTTTCCATTTCGTTAAGAAAAGCATAAAATATAACATTTTAGGTTAATCCTGTCAAATTAAGATACTCCATAGACAGTTTAGAAACGATTATAAACATGGCGACTAAAAATACGCTAGTTTACGTCAGGAGCGCACTAATTTGACAGGTCTAAACTGACATTTTATCTTCTGTCCTTTTCTTAATGAAGTGGAAAGAAAAAGATGCACTGTACTTAAGTCTGTGATCAAGGGAATCGGGGCCATTGTATATTTCAGCCTCTTAAAATGGGTATAAAATTTCGGTTTGCGCAAGATCTTGGACAATATGTTCAAGATCTGATTTGGTCAAAGCGATATTACTTTATTTTTGTTTCTGCTTTGTCGCACCTTCATTAAGTTACGAAATACAGGGTGTATCTGACATCGTAACGCAAACTTCGCGAAAAGGCTAGACCGCATGCCACTAATAAAATTATGATAGTCATTTATGTCGTTAATGAACGGTTACAGAATACACCGTGTTTAAAAAAAAGTGTCGGCTCGGGTTTTGAACGTTGCAAGCGTGCCGCCGTGCGAGTTTGTAGGTATGACGTTGATCCCTGATGTGAACTCTATTAAATCAGCTGATGAGATCGTTTTTCGGGTTTTGTTTTCATTGCGCTTTTTTATGTAATTAGCGAATAATTTAATTTTGACTTTAAATCTTATTGGGTTATAAAAGTATAGCAATTGTGAATGGTCTGAAGTGAAAAAGAACTACATTTATTTTTTTTTAATCATGAAAAAGCCGACGAAAAATTCCACCACTGGGGGTTCAGAATCATGTACTGGATCCATGGTACTCGTTTGTGCGTCGATGTCAGATACACCCTTTATTTATTTATTATTCCTTCAAAAGTACTGTTGTAAGTTCTTTCACAATGCTACCGATTCGGGGAGACCAGTTTTCGAAAAGCGATTAAGGAGTTACTTTGTTAATTGGCCATATTTACCTCGTAATTGGGTTTCGTTAAAGACAATAAACTTGATTTCCTCGTCCATGGGTCATGGGCTTATTCGTCAATTCGCACGAATTCATTCGCTCGAAAAGGACGAATCGTCTTTTTTTTGTGACATTTGGCACACGTCAAGCTATAAATTTCCAGTTTTATATGACCTCGCTTGGCATAGGTTTTTCATACTGTCAGGAGCGAACTTATACTGGTGCGTACACGTTTTATAATATTTTACTTGTTTTTCTTTACTTTAGCAGATTAAATTCGTTCAAATCGACTTATATGCCTTCATGATATATGTGTATACGTACCGACCTTCAATATATGTACGGGACACGACCGTCATCTCCCAAACACATTAAAGTTACGCGGTGTGTTTGACGTGCCAACAGAATTAGTATTCAGGTCAACGTAGTTCAAGTAATTTCTTACTGTGTACGTAATATGCGTAATCTTGAAGAAGTTCTTGCTTGTGTGGCCTTTGGGGTTTCTTAATCGGACATCGTTCTATAAATCGTCGTTTCCTTTATTGTTACACATGTAACTTGATACTAGCAATTACTAACTGTTGTTGCTAAGTGGTGATTATATTTTCTTCTATCTCAACTATAAATAACTAACAGCGCTCCGAGGTTTTATATCATCATTTCAGCCGAAAGACGGCCATTGCTGGACATAGGCCTCCCCCAAGGTTCTCCACGACGACCGGTCCTGCGCCTCCCGCATCCAGCGGTTTCCCGCGACCTTCACCAGGTCGTCAGTCCACCTTGTCGGGGGCCTACCCACGCTACGTCTTCCGATGCGTGGCCGCCACGCGAGAACCCGTCGGCCCCATCGGGCATCGTTCCTACGGGCAATGTGTCCAGCCCACTGCCACTTTAGTGTTGCAATTCTTCTGGCTATGTAGGTTACTCTAGTTCTTCTGCGGATCTCGTCATTCCTGAGGTTTTATATGCATAAACACATTCCCGCCTGATGGTAAGCAGTGATGCAGCTTATAATAACACCACTGCTGGGCCACAGGCCTCCGCTATGGGACGGAGTGAGATTAACCCACCACGCGAGACCAGGTCTAATCTGTCGTCGATTTTTTAATTCTTAACCGTTTTGAGAGCTAATAATTTACACGAAATAAAGGATCTTCAATGAAGGTGATGCTGATTTTATGCACCACGTAAGCCATAATCAGGTACTCAATGAATAGACGCTAAATTTTGTGGAAATTTAAGTAAATACCTCATCAGTGTTGTCGGAAGTGCCAACCAAACGTGACGTGTATTCTAGAAATTTCTGCTAGGAATTTCTCTTCAGTAGCCTCTGGAAAATACATGGGATGATGTTATAAATATGCCAGGATATAACATGAGCTAAATATGTTCACTCTGCCATTTCGCTCGTTCATTACAGCGGTAACTGCAAATTGGCGATCGAGTGAGATACATAAATGCTGTACGTATTAATTTTATGGCTCCTCTGATTAAATTGTATCGGAAACACGTTGTCAATGTTGTTAAGATTGATTTTGATACAATCTTTCATAGAAACGCTTTTTTATTGTTTGAGAATTCTTTGTTGAGTTTCGTTTTATGTTGATGAGTATGAAGGGATCAATGCCCGTTGAGGCGTAACAACTATAACAACAACCTGTTCATCCCTTCGTCATGCCGGGCACATTGCCCGTAGGACCGAGGCCCGATGGGGCGGACGGGTTCTCGAGTGGCGACCACGCACCGGAAGACGCTGCGTGGATAGGTGCGACAAGGTGGACTGACGACCTGGTGAAGGTCGCGGGAAACCGATGGATGTGGGAGGCGCTGGACCCGTCGTCATGAAGATCGTTGGGGGAGGGGGGCTATCTCCAGCGTTGGACGTTTTCTGTTGAAATTATGATGATGATGATGATGCCCGTTGATAAGACTACTTGATCATCACCTACTATCCCGTGATTGGGTTTCGTAGGTCAGATGGGCAGTCGGACCAAATATAGTACGATTAAACTGATAGCCGACCTGAATTTGAATGTGGCTTATCAGACGATGATCTGTGGTCATCTTCTGACAAGCCTTAACCTAATTATGTAAGAAGTCTTCTACTTCTGGGACAAATGATTAGTCTAGATCGCTCTTAGCGATACGACCGCCCATTGTATCACCCTCTGTAAAATCTTTATATTTCTGTAATCTATATGAACTGCTCAGGATCGAGCTTGCTAGCGTGCCATGGCAGAGGCTTATGCCCAGCAGTGGACGAGTGGAGGTTGATGATAATGGTGATGATGATGAATCTATATGATGTACATAATGAAGAGTATTCTATTCTAGATTAGAAATTTTGGTAGCTTGACTAACTGTCTAAGCCTCAGGCTCAAGTATCGCTAGTCGTCAAAACTTTTATTCAGCTCCTCCATCAACTGGTGTCCATTGTAATGAGATTTTGCTACCATCTCACCGTGAATATTGTTTATTTTTTAGTGAGGAAATCCTCATGGATACGCTCTATCCGGGGATTGCTAAGGGTTATGTCGGGCTCCCAACCCTAGTGGGGTTTTAGTCAATAGGAGTAGTAGTAAGAAAAAAAGTGAAGTGTGCGGGGAGGGAGCTGTCATTTTACCTAATGTAGATAGCAGACAATCCCTGTAGATTGTCAGCTCAATCTGAAGCTCATTTCACCTAACTTTTTTTGGTGAGATTTTGACATTTCATTTTAAGATCCAGTTTGTGAACGTTCATTTCAACATGATGGTAATTTGATAATGAGACATACGATAACCGGTACAATAACGTGTGACATGTGAACAATGATCCTGTTTATTTGTTTTTTGTGCACATGTCATCCATTGTCATTCATCGCTTACCTACCATCAGGAGTGATAAAGAGCAAGCCCAGTAAGCAATCCTTACTTAATATTATAAATCGGAATGTGAGTTTGTTTGATTGTTCCGCTTTAACGCCGTAACTACTGAACCGATTGCGTTGAAATTTTGCAGACCTAAAGTTAGAAGTCCGGAATAAATAATAGGATACTTTTTATCTCGTAAAAAATGATGTTCCCGGGGGAAAACAAAAATATTGTTAGCTTCATACAGGTTCGGTGATAGATGGCGCTGTGTGTCGTTTAAAACAAGGTAATATACTGCAAGCGAATATGCACTACATGTGCATATTCGTTTGCAGTAACTTAGAAGGTATATGATATGATAATTAATCCCCGATAATGAGGAAGCTAAAAAGCGCGATATAACCGAATTCCACGCGGGCGAAGCCCCGGGTGAAAAGCTAGTAAAGAAATAAAAGAGAAAAAGCCAGACAGACGTAAACTTTGTGTAAACATTTTAATTACCACTTTTAAACTATAATTAATTAATTACCACTTAAAGACTATGAAGGACAACTTCGTGGGGAAATCGGAATGTCGAAATTCCATTACGACAGCCATCCACGCTGAGAAGAATATTTTTTTCTTTCAATAATTATGTAGGTTGGAATATAGGAAATCGCTTCATGTAAAATACTGGTATTAAACTGTTTCCGGTAAGACTGGAAGCTGACCCCAACATAGCTGGGACAAGGCAGACCATCATCATTATCATCAACCTTGTTATCGTCCCACTGCTGGCCACAGGTCTCCTCTCATACAGAGAAGGATTGAGCGTGTAATCACTACGCTTGCTCAATGCGGGTTGGCGATTACAGACTTTAAATCCAGGTTTCCTCAAGATGTTTTCCTTCACCTTTTAATCAGTCATTATCTTGGACATAGATATACTTAGAAAGTACATATACATAACTTAGAAAAGTTACATTGGTACCTACTTGCCTGACTTAGAATCCAATCCGCACACTCATATTTGAGAGGCTGGTATTTTAACCACTAGGCCACCACGACTGTCAGCACTGGTAGGTGCATGTTGGAATAAAAATGAATGTATATATATTATAAAGACCTTGGGAGTTCGCAGTCAGTAAACAATTTATAACCCAAGTCTAAAATTAGATCCACAACAAAATTACACAACACAGCCTCATAACACCCAAACCGGTACAAAATAAGTCAAAATAATATGAAAATAAGGTGAAGCCAAGAACAAGTCAAACCAGTTTAAAAGGAAACCGTAGACAGGACAAAGTAGTTTCAAAAGCTTTGCCACAAAACCTAACTGTGGTGCAGTGATAACGAAACATAGAATACTGTACCAAGTTACGGATGTGTGAATACCCCTTTAGACTAGGCCACAGCTGGCATAAGATATGTTTGCACGAGGCGTTTAGACTACTGTGAAATATATGTTGGATTTAGATATTCTGTGTAAGATTTTTGGGCTATTGAAAGTAAAATAAGCCTGTCGGTGTTCTATAGGATGCATTTTGGAGAGTGTGCGAAGGAGTTGCATGACTTAATTCGCCCATCTCCGTTCTATCATCGCACGACCCGTCGTATGGCGAGTATCCACCCGTCCGTTGATGACACCACTACGATCCGGATAAAGCGTTTCGCCTGACTACAATTTAAGTGTCTTCAAAGCTAGAGTGAATAGGCTCATAATAAACTAACGCGCTTTGCCTTCAAAGATTGCATCACAGCTTGCCATCAGGCGGATTTGCGGTCAAGCACTAATACGATACTGCTTGCTAAGACTGGCTGTCGGACTTTCGAGGTTCTCTAAGGACTGCCTAAGATCGAAAAGACCCAACAGCTTAACGTACTTTCCGAGGCACGGGGGGTGTTTGTAATAAGTATATAAAATTGGTCACCCATCAACAGGCCAGGCCTTCGATCAGGATTGAACCGTGCTGCTATTATTTTATACCCACAAGACGCGATATTTAATTTTATTGGAACATGGGATATAATAGTAATAATCACAAACTATTGAGTTGCTGTAATATTTAGAAGTTCAATAGACTCGTAGATTAAAAACATGCAAATAGTACTGGAAGCATCTTTTTATTACAACATATAAGAGTTTTTCTCTAGCTAAGCTCACGAGGGTTCAATAAACCCGCGGTCACGCGTCTTTTTCATAATGCAAGACAAAAACACCGGCGATTTCACACGCGATTTGGTACAAGTTTGACGCCGTACGATTTTAAATGGCGGATTTCCGTTTCCGTAAGTAATAAAACTATATTGTTCATACACATGCTGTTCACGAATATGTAAATTGGCAATTGTGTCAAGTTCACTTTGTGTCTTTTAAATTTTACCGCCATTTGACGTCTAGGCCATGTATCATCATCATCATCAACCTTTTTATAGCCCCACTGAGGAGACCTGTGCCCAGGCACAGGTCTCCTCTCATATAGGGAAAGATTGAGAGTAATTACCACGCTTGCTCAATGTGGGTTAGCGATTTCAGACTTAAAGTCCAGGTTTCCTTTTTTTTTTGTTGGGATGGGAAATCATCAAATGACCTCTCCCGCTCTGGGCGGAGCGGAAGGGCGTGTCAGACTTTTACTGACTAAAACCCATCCGTGTTTCTTAACCGTGAAGAAACCGTGGCCCTGGTCGTCGCACAGACAACTGTGCGACGACCAGGGCCGCGGTTTCTTGTTTCACCAACCCGCAACCCTACTATATACCTAAGTATATAGTAGGGTTGCGGGGAAAGTACATATAACTTAGCAAAGTTACATTGGAAATTGCCTGACCTGGAATCGAACCCGCAGTCTCATACTTTAGAGGCTGGTCCTTTAACCACTAGGCCACCACGACTGGCCATAACCAGGCCATGTATAATATCGACGATTTAAAAACTTAGATATAAAAGTACTCATTCAGACTTAGGAATAAAGTTGCTCATCGAAAACCGACCGCAACTGCAAACCAATCGCAATGGTAGACCGCAGTGGCGACTCTTCTTCTTCTTCAGCCTATAGATGTCCACTGCTGGACAAAGGCCTTCCCCAAGGCTTTCCACGCTGACCGGTCTTGTGCTGCCCGCATCCATCGGCTTCCCGCGACCTTCACCAGGTCATCGGTCCACCTTGTTGGGGGCCTCCCTACGCTGCGTCTTCCAGTACGTGGCCGCCACTCCAGAACCTTACTGCCCCATCGGCCATCGGTTCTACGAGCAATGTGCCCTGCCCACTGCCACTTAAGTTTAGCGACTCGCAGACTCGCAGTGTCGACTGGTTTGTTAATAAATATTATGAAAAGGATGGCCAGTCGCTCAATGTTGCCCTGTATGCTAATGATCTTTAAATTGTGCAACCGTGATATAATATTTTTTTTTATATCGCTGGGCTATTTTTTGGCCAAAGAATCAGCATCGCCATACAACGTGGCAATGCTGCCAACTTTTTAGGCACGTTTCATGTTGACAGTGATGCGGATGAATTTTTTGATGCTCTCTAGTTATTTTCATTTCTCTTTAGACTTGTACAGACGACAGCACATCAAGCTACTACAATTTGCCAGATTTCTTTATTTGATTTTCAATTTTATCTATAAAACTTTAAGGCTCAAGGTTGATTGGGAATATTTGGCAGTTTCGGGTAGCTTGATCTGCTTGTCTTGTTGTGTTGTCTGTACATTATATTATTTTTAAACTTCTTAAATTATGTGAATATTAGCCATGTGGTGTTGTACCGTAATTGACTGTAAGTAAAAATTAAATGATGTTATAAAAAAATAAAAATAATATTATTTTTTTATCTAAGAAATCACTTGAATTAGTTCCCTGAACCAGTGAGGGGGTACACTATGTAAAGGGTGGTAGAACGACTTGGATACCTACTGATCCGGCCCGTTGTGCCGGATAGGTTATTCCGTAAAAACTGTAAGAAAGATGTTCGGGCTCGTGAAAGATGGAAGCTGCTTAGTGTAGCCACTAAATATTATTTTAGAAATGAAACTAGTATTCTACCGACCTTGTTGACTGTTGCTTTCGTAAATATCAGGTCTTTATTTTTATGACAGGCAATTTACACATTAATTTTTTATGTTTTTTTTAAGTCTATATAATAAAACCGTTTTATGACACAGGCACGAATAACTGAATTATTAATAAAATGCGTTCCATACATACGCTACTTACTGGCTTTAAAATATACTGCACATAAAAGCTGTCATTAACAGACTAAGCTCTTTATTCATTATTTTTCAATTAAAAATAAAACATCGAAATCAACGTCCATTATGCAGACGGAAATGAAACACAATCCCCAAAAAATGGTCCAACCGAATCGGTCGGTCTGTATTCGATATAATATTCATTTCGCTTGATTGATTCGTTCTCAATGGACGCATTAGCATACAATGCTGCGACTGTCGACGAAGTCGGTTCCGGTCGTGTTAGGTATCAGTCGCACGCCGACGAAGACGATCTATACGAAGACATCCACGATTTTCTCACTTGGGAAACATAATAAGCATTGTAGCTATTGTAGGTCCGGAGTAAGTAAGTAAGATGCACATTTTTTTTTTTTGGGACAAAACCCGCCACACTGTTCCCAACCCACTGCAACTCTTGAAAGCCAGAATCAACAGTGGAGACCGCCAGAAAAACGCCGAGCAATGAACCTCGACGAGTCCCGGAGAAACGATTCAACTGTCTTGGGTCCCGCAACGAAATTAATCAGAAAAGAATAGCGGAGGAGTAACAAAATTTTTTTTTTTCCAGTTCCCTCCATAACAAGCAGGAGACAGAACAGAACTAGGCCAATCGGCACAAAGGGATATTATTGCAACTGGGAAAAGCCCAGATTGCCAAGCACCACGGAATAAAATTTGATTAAGTTAATGAGTCCTAAGTAGGTATGTGCTGTTACAATTGATTCCAATAATAGGTATGGCAAAAGCGCCTGAACGCACGGAAATTAGTTCTAGTTTCTACAAGGTCCGTATAATAAACAACTCCGGATGTAAGTAAGATGCACTTATTTAATAGTTGGTGGATTTAAATATCTTGGGTAAACTAACTACATAAGTATGTCATAGAACCTCAAATTTGAAACTTGCGACTACGACCCGTACTGGGATCTTGTGGTAGATAACAGCCTTTTTTTCATTTTGGATGGGAAATGATCAAATGGCCTCTTCCGCTCTGGGCGAAGCGGAAGGGCGTGTCTGACTTTTCCTGGCTAAAACCCACCCGTGTTTCTTCACTTTCCTGTGCGCCAGGGCCACGGTTTCTTTTTTTAACCAAACCGTAACCCTGACCCAGGAGGCATCGGTCTTCATGGACCCCGTCACGATGTGCTGACATCTCTTTGAGGCGCTTGAAACATACCGCGCCGTCGACTCGGACCTGGTCCTTACCGGGCGGCTAGCTGGTAAATAACAGCCTCATTCCCTTTCCAAAAGAGGAGGCTTGTATTTCAGCAGTGAAAATAATATAGGTTAATTAAGGACGGCTGTCTGTTTACGCCGCTGCTGGCTGCGAGTATTTTTTATTTGAGGCAACAAGAGCTATTAAAGAGAGTACTCACTCAACGATGTTCGCTTGGCGGGCGGAACACTCGCTGAGAGCCACGCTCAGTATGTAGATACAAACACCAGCACAGTAACATCAAGCTACACCAGTCTGTCGAATTTTAACTTTATCCTTAAAAGGTTAGGTTCAGAATTGATTGGAAAAAATTGACTCGCTGCTCGTTGCTAGTCAACTCATTATTAGTTGCCGAATGAGTTAAATGTCCTTCTGATGGCCAACCCTAATTGTGACGTGTTTGAATAAGTTTACGCGTGCATGTTTGGTCTTCTGTGAAAGAAAGTAAGCGAGAGAGTCTACTATTCCAGGTTAGTTTTAAAATTATTTTTTAAGTTAATTAATGTAATTGTTTGTTTCTATGTTAGTAATGTAATTGGTTTTGTACCGTTTTAACTTACTGTATATAAATGGGAAAGTGAGTTTGTTTCTTTGTTTATTTATTCCGCTTTCACGCCGTAACTACTAAACCGATTGCTTTGAAATTTTGCAGACTTAAGGTTAGAAGTCCGGATTAAATAATAGGGTACTTTTTATGCCGGAAAAATTTGATGTTCCCGATGGAAATCTAAAAAGCGCAATATAACCGAATTCCTCGCGGGCGAAGCCGCGGGAGTAAACTAGTAAATTAACAAATAAAAAGTTACTCTACTCGCTACTCGTTAATCGCCATCGTTGGGACCTTAACTCCCATGAATTTATCTTCAATAGAATCATGAGATGCGAGGATATTAAGTTTCTTAAAGTGTAATGAAATCATGTGTGTCCGCTGTCAATGGGAATTTAAATAAAGAAGGCATTGTTTATGACGATTTGGCATATCGGATGTTAAATGAATAATATTTTTGCTTTTTTATTTATTGTCAAATAGCTTCAGCCCGCGATTTTGACTGCGTAAAATTCCTTGTTGCCGCGCTCTATTTTTTTTAGCGTGATGTTAAATAGCACATAGTGTCCAATGGAAAAAAGTATTCAGAGTATTCTAATCTGTTAGTTCCAGGAGACACTGTAATCAAACAACAAAAACACGATACAGCAGTAAATTTTTATTCAATTTTAGCATTGATATAATATTAAACTAAGCTATTATATCAATGAGTTTTATAATACTGTTAGTACAAAATTTATTATAATGGTGGTATTGTAGTGGTTATAATATTACAATGCTGCTTCTTGCCCGACAAGCCGGTTCCGGTCGTGTTAAAAGCTATCAATTTTCTCAATAGAATCGTGACACGCGAAGATATCGTGTTACGTCTTATAAATTCAGATGTGTCGGCTGTCAATTGAGTTTTAAATAAAGAAGGCATTGTATTGATGGTAATAGGAGCTGTCATGTTGAGTTTTTGTTTTGTTCTTAAATTAAATGATGTTACTTTGAATGCTTTTTTTTCTTCAGGTGTCAGCACTTTTAAGTTTAGAACAAAGCAAAGGAGATGTTTCATTTTGGGCCACCACTATGTACGTTATATAGATAAAAAGGAAAAAAAATAGAAGATTTTCATAAAAATACTACTAAATTAATTTGAATAAAAATACAAGTATATATAATTAATTATTTGAAACGTTTTTTAGTGAGATAACCCTTTATTAAGGTAGCCATGATACTTTTTATAACGTTTGATTGGCGACTTTGACAGTTCTATTTTCCCGTTGTGTTCGTGTCGAGTGTTGACTTGAGCTAATTGTGTTTATTTAATGGGCCGTATGTTCGCAATTTATGTTTTGTTTTTTTTTCGCAGTCATATGGTAGATAACATAGATACATGACACGTCAATCAAATGTCACTGTCAAAATCTTATTTCGCTTATTGCTGACCACCATATTTATTAGTAGTTGTGTTGCACTCCTTGGCCGAATTAAATTGAATCTGTATAAAAACTAAGCCAAAATATAGGAAATTAACATTAAAAACAGTTAACTATACCTAGCGTAACTATACCTAGGATTAAGTGTACAATGTGCTGGCCCAGGCTCCATACATTTCTGAAACATCTCTTTTGAAACCAAAGTTCAGTTATATATATTCAATTTTCGAATGGCCCATGGTCCATTTACACTTAAAAATATTCAATCTGATTGTTTATTCTTTTATAATTTATTCACCAGAACTTTCCTAACCCGGAACGAATGACATTTACTGCACCCATTAAAATGGGCCATTGTTTTTTCCACAATATAAATAGCTTAATTCCGGTTAACAGCGACTCTTTAATTACTTAAACAATTCTTAAGTCCATTTAAGTACCGATGTTTATCTTGGTTTAAATTAATTTAGATAACCTATTTAAGATTAGAGACAATTTTTTTGGTTAAATACAGCGTCATCCAAGTGCAAACTGAAACCATCGTAGAACATTTTTCGTCGATGTTCAAAACAAAAAAAACAGCTGACTTATAAAATAGTGCAATATGAAAGCGTAAAAACAAATCCGTATTAATCCACCATACACCTAAAAATTTTGATAGCCTCCGTGGCGTAGCGGTAGCCAACGCGGCTGCTGCGCAAGGAGGCGCGGGTTCGATCCCCGCGCAGTGCAAATATTTGCATGCATGAATATGATTATCTGCACTGGTTTTTTTTTATTTTTTTTTTATATATATTATAAACTAGCGCTTGACCGCAATCCTACCTGATGGTAAGCAGTGACGCAATCGTTGATGGTAAAGCGCACTAGTTTATTAAGAGCCTATTCACTCTAGCCTTGAAGACACTCAAATTGTAGTCCGACGGAAACACCGCCGCTGGCAAATTGTTCCAGTCCCTCGATGTACGCGGTATAAAGGAGGAGGCGAAACGCTTCGTCCGGATCGTAGTGGTGTTAACAACGTAAGGGTGGAAACCAGCCGTACGACGGGTCGTCCGCTGGTGGAACGGAGATGGGGAATTAAATCATGCAATTCCATCGCACACTCCCCGAAATGCATCCTATAGAACACCGAAAGGCTGGCTACTCTACGCCTGTGCTCTAGGCTTTGGAGACCAATTCGAGTTAAATCAGGGTCACCAATCAGCCTCTTTGCGCGTCTCTCCACTGAATCCAAAGTGGCCAGGTGATACTTGGCAGCACCAGCCCAAATGTGGCTGCAGTACTCCACACACGAACGGATCTGTGCTTTGTATAACATTAGAAGCTGCCCAGGTGTGAAGTACTGCCGGACCTTTGCGATAACGCCAAGTTTCCTGGCAGCCACCTTAGCCTTGGACTCAATGAACCGCCCAAAGTTAAGGTCCGAGGAAATCTCAACTCCCAAAAGCTGAAGGCGGTCGGAACACTCCAAGGACACATTCCGAAAAGTAGGAGCCCAGGTGAACGGGCTCCTTTTGGCGGAAAAGACACGCCTGTGTTTTGGCGGCATTGAATGCTACAAAATTGGCATTGCCCCACTGGTCTGGTTGTGCCTCGGAAAGCGTACGGCCATACGAACATCTAGTGGCAGCCGTTACGGGTTGTTGTAGCCCCCAAAAGTCCAACAATTGGTCTAACTGCAATGCTTCGATATCGCCTTCGTGTTGTGGAGGTCAGACGGCAGTCGCTTCAAGGAAAATGTCGAAGTTTCGCCAAAATCAGCAGTTAGACTGGTAAAGCGGACCCCAGACTCCAAAGCTGAAAAAAGCTTCGGATGCGACTGGGATTAACGCTGAGATGATGATGATGACACCTAAAAATTTTACAACTTTAAAATATTAACAAATACTATATTTATTTTGATGTTCGGCAGAGTTGTAGCTTACACATTATATTGATTTTTCCCCCTACAGTGCGGTCGACGAGATAATGCGTTCTTGACATGTGTCAGTTTCATACTTGAAACGAATACGTGTTTTGCGAATTCCATGTTTATTAGTTAAAATTTACAATTAACTCACTAACAAAAGGCTAAAACCCGTAGTTAAAAACGTTCAATATCGAATCGAAATCTCGTAAAGTTAAAAATGAGGGAAAAATAGAGTTATTTTTTCCGGGTGATTTTATTCGGATACCAGAAAAGTATACTCAGGATCTGTAGTTTTATTTTATTTTTCTCGAACAGACCTTAATCAAATATAGTTTCCAAATTAACACATCCCAATACCCTTCCACTGTTTTCCTTTATCACTGGACTAACTACGGATTTAATTATGAATATTTCACACTTATTTTGGTCCAATTACGCTTGACCCTTTATATACAGAGTGGTGTTAACAATACGACAATAAATGAAAACACGAACATTGCTGGTTTATAGGAATAATCCTAAACCATAGAAAAAAACATAGCATCAAAAAAAAAAAAAAATTCAAACAAATTAAACCGCATAAAATTGCAAAGGGAATAGAACATCCTTAATAAATATTGGTTCACTGACCTCCGATCAGCGACAGCGCGATCCTGTATCGACTAGCTTTATTCGTGCCATTATTATTAAAGTTTGGTACCGCAGAATGCGGCGGTCATTAACCTGTAAGCGCCTCCTTATAAATATGTACATACCTAATGTAGAAAATGTGAAAAATTAAAAGTAATGTCCTGTGACTAAACTAATGGATATATTTATTTGATTTTTATGGGTAGACTGAGAATGTGTTAAGGTACACGATGTTTAATTTATTGTCGTATTGTCGGCACCACTCTGTATATCGTGTCCATATATTAGAGGGATTAATAAAACCACTATTAACATAACATAAGACATCTATCCTCTATAAGTTAGGCAGTAGTGTCATTTTTTCATTATTATTGTACAAACATTTCATCAGTTAAGTTTAAGTTCCATGTGTGAATCTACAACATTATTTTTTGTTTAAGCGAAACCCGAAACACGTGTCTAGTATTTTAAAGTAAAGAATCTACGTACAAAATTTCAAAAAGTTATCATGAAAAACCACAAAATGGCTTGTTATCCTACTTGGTTGTTCCAACAAAAATATTGTCACCGCTCTGCTCGGGCGGGAAAGCAGTGCGTTGACCTATGGCGTCAGCTGTTACTATGATCAGCGCGTACTATGATCGTCCGTAGAACTTGCGTTCTCAGTAACCACACTGTGTATTTGGGAAAAGTATAACATGGTGTAAAAAATTATTATAGTTGCTGAACCTGAATATAGTTTGGTCAGAATAGACATATTATATTCAGGTATAGCTTAAACAAAAAATATCGTTGTATTGCCATTAGTCTTGCACTAATGTAGGATCCATTCCCGGGCTACTATTGAGAAAATTTAAACGGAAAATCTAATAACACGGCTAGAATCGGGAATTAGACCAAGGATCTCATGCTCTGCACTTGTAATTGCGACCAGTGCCTTTAAGTTTGTAACCCTGTTATTCTACCGGAACGGAACCCTAATTGCGTATTAGACTATTACTGTCTTGTCTGCTCAACAACTTAAATAAGGCAATGAATATTGTTGAGCTGTCAAAATGAAACCCATTGCTACTGATAGTCTGTTGCCATTAAGATTAAGCTTCTGTGTCTTGCTGTGCTCCCCATTACATCCGCCTTGTTCGACTCCACGAGAATCTAACTTGTGACTATCAAATGGAAAAGATTTTTTTCTAATCCGACTGATGGTTTTTTTTTTTGTTGGGATGGGAAATCATCAAATGACTTCTCCCGCTCTGGGCAGAGCAGAAGGGAGTGTCAGACTTTTACAATGTTTCTTCACTTGCCTGTGCGACGGCCAGGGCCAGGGTTTCTTGTTTAACCAACCCGCAACCCTGACCCAGGAGGCATCGGTCTTCGTGGGCCCCGTCACGACGTGCTGACATCTCTTTGAGCCGCGCGTGAAACACGACGCGCCGTCGACTCGGGCCTGGTCCTTACCGAGCGGCGAGCTGCCCACTGCTCACCGCCCGCAGGCCCGCGCCTACGGTGGCTGGGAGTTTAGTGTCATCTCCCGACCAGGGCGTCTCCTGCGCCGGCTAGTGGCGTGAGGTCGCTGGGATTCCCGTTGCCTCACGCGCTCCGCCTCCTCCTTTGCCAGCAACACTGCTTCGCAGAAGGAGGTGACGGCCTGCCATGCACTCTCGCTCCGGACCATGGCCTGGACCAGGGTCGGACGCGAGAGATCGCCGCCGATCGCCGCTACGAGGACACGGCAGTGCTCTACCCAAGCCGGGCAGACCTCCACCGTATGCTCCACCGTGTCCTCAGGGCGATCCACACAATGGTGACACCCTGGCGTTTCCTCCCTTCTTATACGGAACAAGAACCTCCCGAAACAACCGTGTCCGGCGAGGACCTGCGTCAGGCGGAAGGTGAGGGCGCCGTGGCGCCTCTCTAGCCACTCCGCAAAGAGGGGACTTACCGCCGCTATTGTGGCGTGCCCAGCACTGGGTTGCGACAATCGCACTCTCCATGTCGCCATGAGGTCCCGTAGTAACGCGGTGCGCGTTACTATCAACGATTGCATCACTGCTTACCACCAGGCGGGATCGCGGTCAAGCATTTGTTTAATTGGTAACATTAAAAAAAAATCGTTAAGTTTTTTATATCTATATACTGATTTTATAAAGTTGAAGAGTTTGTTTGTTTGATCGCGCTAATCTCAGGAAATACCGTTCGAATTGTGAATTTTTGTGTTGGATAGTCCATTTATTGAGGAAGTCTTTAGGCTATATATCATCACGCTGCGACCAATAGGAGCGAAGAATCAGTGAAAACTGTAGAAAAAAGTAGGAAATCCTTGAGGTCTTCCGTTGGTTGCGCTGCGTAAAAGGTTCCAGTTACCCAAACAATATGTAATAAAACTTCTTAATCGCGATCATAATAACAGAAATTGACGCGAAAGAAGTCGCTGGCAACAGCTAGTTAAGAATACGCTGTCGCTTTTAAATTTCGGGATCCATTTTCCGCTTGAATTTTATCCCCCTAACACATAAGGAACACGAATGATAAGCCCAGACAAGACGTAACCAGTTCCCGGGAGACGATTTTAATATCGCAGTATTCAAGGCACCCGTCAGATCTGACGTTGAGAGTTGTTTTATTCCTTTCTTTTTTGTACACAGAGTTGCGATTCTTCGATAGGCATTATTATGTACTATTGATATTAATAATATGACGTAATATTTATATGGCAGTGAATTGAGCCGCGTGTATTCGCAGTTTTTGTTGGTAGCAAAAGGTAATACAATGTTACATAAATTATGTATGTGTTACCGGCAATGCGTACAATCCGGTATTGTATACAATACCTAGGCAATGTATAGAATACCTAAAACGGGCAGGTAAATTATGAAATAGAATTTACTTTACACTTTACCTAGGTATTCTAGACAATGCCAAACTTGCAGTAGGTAATGTAACACTCGAACGCAATTGTGAAACATTTTGTTTTTCTGGCGCTTCGCCGGCCGCTGCCCCGGCACGCTCGCTTCGCTCGCTCGGCTCGCGCGCTGTTTTGGTCACAGTTCTAACCGAACCTAACCTATGGGTGGACAAACGATGACTGACGTGTTATTTTATGTTTCGTTTTCTGGCGTTTCGCCATCAAGAATAAATAAAACCTACTTTTACTTAAAATTGTGAATGCCTATTAGACCTACTTTTTGTTATGAAGAGAATTGTTTTGTTTGTGAAGTTCAATTACAAAATTACTTATATTATGTTAAAAGATACTTGTAATGTTATGTTACAAACAAGAAGAATTATAAGTTTCCTGTTATTTTTTTTTTTCATATTTATTTCATTTTAATCCCTAGAAATTGTATACAATACCTAGGTAAAGTATGAAATGGACACTGATATTCATGATATTTCATACATTGCCTGGACGCCCCAGTGATTGTATACATTACCTAGGGATTGTATACAATATCTGAATTATACACATTGCCGGTAACATAAACAACATGATTTTTTGTTTATGCGAAACCCAAAACACATGTCCAGTATTTTACAACAAAGAGATATCATGAAAAACCACAAAGTTATCCTTGTTATCCTACTTGGTTGTCCCAACAAAAATATGGTCTACAAGCCGTTCGGGCGGGAGAGCCGGGTGCATTGACCTGTGCCGTCAGCTGAGTATCCACACTGCAACAATGTCTAAATCTATTTGTGAAAAAATATAACATGGTGTAAACATTGGAATCGATTCAGTTGTTTATTCTGAACAAAATATATTCAGATTTCGCATAAACAAAAAATGACGTTGTGTAAGAATTCCAAACATAGGAGACACCTTCTATTTGTTTTTTTTTTTTTTTGGATTTAGAATGTTGCTGGGTAGGAGTTCTTCTTTCATGATCAACCATCCCGCACGATGAGAACCTCGTGAAAGCTGAGAAAGTTAAACAAATCAAGTATCCTGACTTGGCTCGCGAGGTTGTCGATATATGGGATGTAGATTTAGCAATCATTGTGCCGATAGTCGTGATATATTGGAGGAGGTTAGGAGGCTCTCGTCAGGCAGCTGGATCAAGGGCTTGATTTAGAAAGCGATATTTCTGGACATAGTTCGCATTGTCAGGAGGTTCGTATACATAAGTTATGACAGACCGCCGTAATTAGGACCCTGTTCACAATACCGGTGGGTTGTTACAAAATTACAATATGAAGTCCTCTCGACCGATTATCGGTCATGTCGACGGATCTCAGTGTACAGCATCGTTTTTTTACTAATGTCAGCTCGCAGCCCACCTATGAATTAGTCGTCTGTAAATTAAATTAAGGCCTCCTATCAGCCAGGGCTTAAAAAACCTAAAACAAAATAAGTAGCAACGCGCCAGCGCGGGGCATTCTCTGTTGACATAAAAGCGTTGCTGGGAGAAAACATATTAAAACAGGCTGCACTAGACTACATAGCGATATTATTATATTTTTTTCAATTATGGCGTAAACTGAACTTAATTATATAGTAATTAAAGTTATTTTTCCATAAACTCATATTTGTTTACATTTTTGGCAAATAAATTGCGATTGCACATTAGCTAACCCTAAACTACCACTACCCATGTAAAGGTAATCGTGCATTGTACCCACTAAAATTAAAGCATAGGTAATTTAAACGGTTCCCACTAGAACAGTGTTCATTCATTCTATTATAACTTAAATGTATGCGCATATTTACATCCGAGAATGACTCTATAATAATACGGGCGTTCTGTCGTTTTCCGTTGGTATATTATAATTAGGTGTTTTATTGGCTATAAGAAGCTGAGTAATTGTGTAACACAATATCAGTAGCACGGGTTTTTGACAGTTCAACAACATACGTGCCGTTATTTATTTTATTGAGCAGATACCTGTTTGAACAAATAGAGCAATGGATTAGCAAAGTGATTCAAATTATAAGTAATGTTTTGTTACGCAATTAGTGTACTGTGTACCTGTGTGTGTGTGTGTGTTTTTATATACCTAATTATAAAGCAGTGTTTGACCGTAGTCCCGCTTAAAGTTAAGCAGTGATGCAATCGTTGAAGGTAAATCGCGCTAGTTTATTAAGAGATTATTCACTCTAGCGTTGAAGACACTTAAATTGTAGTCAGAGGGAAACACCGCGGCTGGCAAATTTTTCCAGTCCATCAATGTTCGCGAGGCGAAACGCTTCGTCCGGATCGTAGTGGTGTCAACAACGTAAGGGTGGAAACTCGCCGTACGCCGGTCGTCCGATAATTGAACGGAGACGAGGGAATTAAGTCATGCAATTTCCTCGCACACTCTCCAAAATGCATCTTTAATTAGTTAAATTAGCTTTGTTATTTTGATGCATCTTTTTAAATTTGTCTTAGACAACCAAGGAATAGACTTAGCTAATGTCATTGTACAGACGACAGCAGCTACCCGAAACTGTATGAAATATTCCCAATTAACCTTCAGCCTTAATGTTTTAACGATAAAGTTGAAAATTTCATAAAGAAATCTCACATATTGTAGTATCTTGATGTGCTGTCGTCTGTACCCCTAAGGGTGCAATTCACAGACGATACTTTGATTTTACTTATGTTTCATATGAATATATATAACCAAAAGAAATAAAAAAATTCATTGCCACCCTTGGTATCTTTTGTCGTGTTGAATGTATTTTGTTCGATGTATGTTTTTGGTGCTTACAATAAAGATTATATTATTAAATAAATAAATTTAAAAATCATTTTCATAGTAAAAATAATGTTCGTATTATTATTTTAGTTACTAAGAGTCCAAAACCTTACTTTATCTAGCAAGATAACATAAATTCAAAGTGCGGTATGTGCACTAGTCGGTGTACATTTCATGCCACAAAATACTCCACAAAAGCGAGACAGAATTGGAACTCACAAAAAATTACAAAATGAAAAACCGGGCCGACAACCCGTACATCATATTCAACATAATATTCTACCCTAAAAATACGCCGTAACTCAACCTGGAACACTTCCGCACAAACCGGGTATCCTATGTAAACTCCTTTAATATGTATGCAGTGACACGACCCACTATATTCATCCTTCGTCCGCGTTTACAGGGTTAATTAATCAAGTTAGTCTTGAGTTCTGGACGAATACTGCACATGTTGGTGTAATTAATGTGTTGAAAATAGCTGTTAGCAAGTTCACGGGGTTTCAGTTAGTTAAAGTTGTTCATAGATTTCAAATCGATGAATGGACTTTATAATAAATTACAAACTAGTGCTTAACACAATCCCGCCTGAAGGTAAGCACTGATGCTATCGTTAATGGTAAAGCGCACTAGTTTATGAAGAGCCTATTCACTCAAAAAACTGAGTGGATAGGAGTGGAAGACGGCAGTTGAGCGAGGTGATGCAATGTTAAACCCAATAACACTACCAACGATGCTGTGCCAGGGGGAGATTGATCTGGAGATCCTTCACAACCAAACTCCCGACACAATAACATTTGGCGCATCGTACCCGGCCCACATCACAACACAACTGCTCAGACTCGTCATCCGTACGGCTTCACCAGACATCATGCCGGAACACGACGAATCATCCGTACGGCTTCACCAGACATCATGCCGGAACACGACGAATCGCTTGGCGGCAATACTTTGTCTGATGGATGGTAACTTCTGCCGGTAGCCGATGTTATGGCCTACAACCGAGAAAACTTTGTTATACATGGTAGGGCTATAAAGAGATAAAGACTCATAGAAGTGTTGAAGAAAAGAACATGTTGCGCTGACCCCGAATGGAGACAGGTTCAGTTGAAAATCAGCATCAGCACTAGTTGTCTGGTGTTTTAGGTGAATGGGCCTTTTTGGTGCAGCCGCGAGGCACACTCTCCGCTTTTTACTTACATCGGGGTCTTCATACTTTCTATATGAGACTTCTTTTTGAGCCTATAGAGGTCCATTACTGAACAAAGGCCTCCACCAAGACTTTCCTCCATAATCCCCACGCTTGGCAGGCGGAAAAAGCGCTTCTGTCGGCTTCCTTGACGAGAGTTCCCTTAGTCGCCTCTTATATTACGACACCCACGGGAGCGTAACACACTTTTACTATCAATTAAATCATTTTTAAACCAATTCCTAATCAATTGCTCCATATTTTTGATAAACGTGTCTGCTCAACAACGTAAATAGCGTAATCAATGTTGTTGAAATGTCAAAATGAAACCCATTGCTACTGATTGTGTGTTACGCAATTCCCCTGCTGATGTATGTATTTGATGTATAGTGTGTATTAGTCTGCTAAATAAATGTATTTTTTTCGCCGCTTCTCTTTTTTATGATAATGTGATTTGAAAACTTGTTAAAGTCACTATCACCGTGATTGGTTCACTGATCGATTCTGTAAAAACATCACAGGGAAAAGTATGGCTTTAGAGTGAATCAAACACCTCACTCCCCTGACACGAGGAGGCCCACAGTGACTTGGCGGCACCAATTGGGGGCTGCGCAAGCAGTGTTCGTTCTCGCAACCCCTTTTTTTTCTTTTTTTTTTTCCGGGTGGAAAATCCTCATGGATGTCCGCCGCCCTGTGGCGGGCGACGGGGTCTGTCAGACTCTTACTGACTAAAAACCACCCGGTTGTTCCTTCTCACACCTACACCGGGCTGCTAGAACTAATACTGCTTTCGCAACCCCCGATTGGTGCTGGCCCATCACCGTAGGCCTCCTCGGGTCAAGGGGAGGAGTGAGGTGTAGGACTCCCCCCGTGACGTCTAAGAGTAGCGCGCGTGGAACACTTCGCGCCGCCACCTCCGGTCCTGATGTTTGGGGGGCGACAGATGTCCCCGAGTCTATCGCCCCTGAACCCATTTAGGGGGGCTGGAAGAGGGCGTTATCCGCCCTCCGACGACGCCCGGTACGCCTGCTGCGGGTCGGGTGAGAGGACGAGATCTCCCTCTCCCTTTCCGCAGCCTCCTTCCGCGAGACAACTGTTTCGCAGAAGGAAACCACCGCATCCCAGGACTCTTCGCTGCCGACCATCGACTTGATTACGGCCGGCAGCGACAAGTCACTGCCTATTTCAGAGATGAGGACACGGCGCAGCTCCTCCCAAGCGGCACACTCTGCCAGCGTATGCTGCACCGTATCCTCCCGGCAGTCGATGCAGTGGTGACACCGGGCGTCCGGCTCCCTGTTTATGCGACACAGGTACTTTCCGAAGCAACCATGCCCCGAGAGCACCTGTGTCACCCGAAACGTCAGGGAGCCATGCCTTCTCCCGAGCCAGTCCGCCAGTACCGGCCGGATGGCCTCGATGGTGGTGAGGCCGGCGGTAGGGCGTGAAAGCTTGTCTCGCCATTCTGCCACCAGGACCTCGTTGAGCTGCGACCGACGCTGCTCAAGCTGACGCTGCATCGGCCGTTCGCCCCGTTCTCGCGCCTGCTCATGTTCTCGCAACCCCTGGCGTAAGTGTAAGATGGAACACCGGGGTGGTTTCTAGTCAGTCAGAGTCTGACAGACCCCGCCGTCCAACCCAGGGCGATGGACAACCATGACGATTTTTCTACCAAAGCACCTGCCATCTAATATCTGCACCACCTTTGAGTTGACTGGTAGAGAACGCCTTTCTTCTTCTTTTGCCTGGCATTAATCCCATTTATTTGGGGTCGGCCCTTCTGGTCAATCTTCGCCAAGACGGTGTATCCTGGGTCGTCTGAGATGTTAATTGCGTTCTTTTTAGGTATAGAATGCCTAAGGCATTAAATTCACCTCTGTACATTTCATGTGCAAAAGATTAAATAAATAAATAAGCTTTAGACTGAGTTGTCAATAGACTTAAACCCTAGCAAGTATGAACAGACGACAGCACATCAAGCTACTACAATCTGTCAGATTTCCTTATTAGATTTTCAACTTTATCTTTAAAGCATTAAGGCTTAATTGGGGATATCTGACAGTTTTGGGGTAGCTAGGCCTGCTATCTTCCGTACATAGTTGGAATGACATTCACTTCACGCTCAGTACACAGTCGAGTCACCTGAGTTTTATACACAAAAACAAATTCAATTTCAAAGCTTTTATTTCATTTGATCAATTTACAGGCACTTTTGTATAATAGTCAAAGTTAAAATAAATAAGTAGTCTGTCAGTTCGTCTGAAAGTTAATATGAAATTAAATAAAATTAATTGTACCTAGGGAATGGAATCAAATATATGAGATTTACATAATACACAGAATGGCCCGTGTATAGTAGATTTTATCTAAAGGTGTGTTCTGAGAATCAAAACGTCATATTTAATATTATTCAATAAAAAATAATCACCCTTATAAAAACATATAGCATTTCATAGTCAGGAACCAAGGTTATAATTTATACACTAGCAAAAAGGTTATATCAAAGTAACGTAGACGGGACCGCTAATGACCGTACCGTTTTAACTAAGCGGGGAAAATACAAAGCTGATTAAAGATTGTTCGTTAAGTTACTTTGAAATGGAGATTTATTATATCGGATGTAATTTTTTACCTTCTCAAAATAATATGGAGTGTTGTGTAAGTGGGACAAACGCCATACTGAACGGATTTAAATGAAATTTGACACAGAGATAGTTTATTTATATCCAGGAATGCCACATAAGATTATTTCTATTCCAATAATTCCGCGAGATCGTAACTTACAGCTAGTTCATTGACAAATACTGCGCGCTGTATTGAGGATGCGAATGATTTATTATGTATTCACATACATATTTTTAAATTAATACATATATCTTTTATATGTCTCAATCTACTGTTTTTATTGTTCTAATAAATAAAGGTAAAAAAAAATTCTTGCTGAAATCACACCACATTGTCTCAGTGCGAATTGGTAAAATGTGACATGTCTTGGATCGTTTTCTTCACCGTTTTAGAGCAGGGGTAAAACACCTATCTGAGTTCGAAGCTACCATTGGGCAACCAGCATTCCGAACGATCGCTATGAAGAAAGGCCAAATACAAAACAATCACACTGACCGGGAAGATTTATGATGAACAGTTTGCTGACATTATTACCTAGCATTATAATAGCAACAAGGACTAGTAAAAACTATAAGAAGTTGATAAGGACCCATAAGGACTTCGACTTCGAGCAAGCCACAGAGAGGGAGGTCCCGAATATAAGGCCTCACACACGTTAGGCACGCCACAATAGCGGCGGTAAGTCTCCACTTTGAGGAGTGGCTAAGAAGGCGCCACGGCGCCCTTACCTTCCGCCTGACGCAGGTCCTCACCGGATACGGCTGTTTCGGGAGGCTCACGGGCACCTCAAAGAGATGTCAGCATATCGTGACGGGGTCCACGAAGACCAAAACCTCCTGGGTCAGGGTTGCGGGTTGGTTAAAAAAGAAACCGTGGCGCACAGGCAAGTGAAGGAACACGGGTGGGTTTTAGTCAGTAAAAGTCTTTAATAAAAAGCCTTTCCGCTACGCCCAGAGCGGCGAGGTCATTTGATGATTTCCCATGCAGAACAAAAAAAAAAAGACGTCTCACACGTGGATATGCGGGGATATGGACCTATAGATGCTACTAAATATTAACCTATATGTAGTAGCATCTCTAGGTCTATTGGCTGGTCACATATGCCGCAGGGCCGACAACCGTTGGGGTAAACGAGTGCTCGAGCGGAGACCGCGTCTCGGCAAACGTAGCGTAGGACGCCCTTGGGCGAGATGCAGCAACGACATCAAAAAGGTGGCTGGTAGTGGCTGGCGGAGAACTGCTCAGGATCGAGCTTGTTGGCGTGCTATGGAAGAGGCCTATGTCCAGCAGTGGACGAGCAGAGGCTGATGATGATGATGATAGGTCTATTGTTAAAATACAGACATCAACATCTGAAACATATTGCTAATCCATTGCTCTGTATGTTCGAAAAGTTTGTCTGCTCAAAAACGTAAATAACGCAATGAATGTTATAAAACTATCAATATCGAAATCTAAGAATTGCTACTGATAGTGTGTTCCCCAATTACCCTGCTGATCAAGATTACGTCTGGGCTTTAATAGAGACCTATTAGTTTATTTCCGCATTACACATACATTTTTTATGTAAAAGTGTTTGTACAAATCTACTTACTGAAATAAAACAATTTATCAAAAGGTCGCTTAGTGGTAAACGGCTCGCCTCTCATGCTGGAAAAAATATCGCTGGAGGAAAGGTTTTATAGTCAGCTAGCCGCGCCCCATTGTTTTACCCACATTTCGGGATGAAAGGTATCCTATAGTTTGTATAGAAATATATAGCTACTGAGGGAATTGCTTGATTTAATTACCCCATCTCCGTCACATCATCGGACGACCCGACGGACGAAGCGTTTCGCTTTGCCTTTTATACCGCTGCGCTAGAACAAGGTCTTCAAGGCTAGAGTGTGGCTCTTAATAAACTGGCACGCTTTACCATCAACAATTGCATCACTGCTTACCATCAGGCGGGATTGTGGTCAAGCACTAATTTACAATTTATAGAAAAAAAAAATCGGACAAAATGAAAAAACACAGTACCCGTACATAGCGTACCAAAGTGGCAACCATTAGTTTTCATTACGAAGACTCGGTCATCAATATCGACCGCTTTTGACTCATCGATTGGCCCGCTTCAAGGTTGTAAGAACTCTAAACCAACAAGAGCGAGTGTTAATGCAAAAATTAAGACATAAATTAAAAAAAAAAGAAGCAAAATTTCGAAAAAAAAATGCAATAAAGAGAAAACAGCAAAAGAATATACATGTATTAGTAAGTAAGAATGTCAACTACAATAGGTTAAGAAAAAAAAATCAAGCCAATGACTTTGAAGATACCGCCAAACATCGGCAGAAGAAGAATAATTATAAGAAAAATAAACCTCCGACCGCAACATCGGAGAGAATCGTGTCTTGGGACAGGAGTGTGGTTTTAGCCGGTAAGAGTCCGGCACTGCCCAGACTGGCTCACTAGTGAGGCAGCCTGGGCGTCCATGAGGATTTACCACTCCTGGCAAAAAAAAAAAAACCAACAAGAGCGCCAAACGTGGTCGATGCGTGTGATCGAGTCTCGTACAGAAAACTCATGGTAGCCATACAGTACATAGTATTGGAAGTGTAAATCGATACAAACAAACCGCGTGTTAAGTGCGAAAAGCTAATTAGTGCTCATTTCTAACCATAATAGTGTTTGCCAAATAGTTTGTAATTACACGTGTTGCGAAACGGTAGTTAATAACACAGTTGGATTAACCTGTTTAGGTATTCAGTTTCATGGATTGGAAAATTGTGGGAATGTTTGAATATTGAAGGCTAATATTTTTTTTAAATCTTTATTAATTATTAGGGACTCTCATGTAATTGTACATGCCAGTTCCATCGGACCTAACTAACTAGCTGCGCCTTTCGGTTTCACCCGCGTAGGTTTCGATGTTTTTTATATGCTCCGCTTCCATTGATCGCATCGTGATGTTATACTTTTTTATTTACTGCATGTTTCGAAAATTTCTTTTGTAAATAGATTAACCTTATTAACTACTAGCGGCCGCCAGCGACTTCGTTCGCGTGGAGTTGGTTATTCTCCGCTCCTATAGGTCGCAGCGTGATGTTAATATAGCCTTAAGCCTTCCTGGATTAATGAGCTATCAAACGCAAAACAATTTCTAAATATATTTAAGAAAAAATATAACATGGTGTAAGTATTATTGGAATCGATTGAGTTGCTTATTGTGAATTTCGTATAAAGAAAAATAACGTTGAATATACATATTATTATGTATAATATACAATATGTAAAGAAAACCCTGTCCGATCCGTGAAGGTATTGTTAGGTATCGGTAACTGATTCTACTAATGCCCACAAAGAAAGGCTAAACTTAAAAAAAAATATACCCCTAAAAAAATAAATATTATTTCGCATAAAAAGGTAACTTAATACATGTGCGGTGAGCAACCCCTTCCGCGGGCGGCGGGGGGCAGGGCACGCGGCACCTGTGACGTGGTCGCGTCGCTATTCGCTTATAATAAACCCGGTGTTGTCACTTTTTAAAAAATTACCAAATTTCGGGGAAATTGGAATTAATTCCCGGGAAAAAAGGATTATTTCAAAATTCATTAGTATTGTTACTATGATGATTATGTAAAATTTTATATTATATTTGGTCAAGTGTTTACCTAACCTTTATAATTATCCTTATAGGTCGGACAGGGTTTTATTTACATATTGTATGTATACCTACCTTATACCGCGTACCGCAATAACACAAACGTAGCTAATCTATACGTACAAGCAGCTCGAGACTAATGTCTGGAAATAATATGCTAAGGCAAAGGAAGAATGTCTTAATCAAATTCAATATTTGCTTAACAATGAAGTTAAAAGGCAAGGTTTGTAAGAGGGATGGCAGCATTTTTACGCCTGAATGACGGCGCAAAACGTTATTTATGAAAGTAATTTGGTGTATTTTCCAAGTGAGAGCGTTTTTTAAAACCGTAAATTCAAACTTCGGTTACACCATTTACATGACAGCCATCACTGTTGCGGTTATGTGGCAGCTTTTCAATGAATCTACTAACACAGTGAGTTCTAACTGCTATAATTCTCACGGATCAAAAAACTTTTCGGTCCAGAAAAATTATAGCGGTTATGCCTTCTTACTAGAAACATTTTTTAGACAAACTATAAAGCTTTCACTGCCTATGTGGCTACCATGGTTTTTCAATACGAGATTCGATCATACGCATCGAGCGCGTTTGGCGCTCTCATTGGTTGAGAGTTCTTACAACCTTGGAGCGAGCCAATCTATGAGTCAAACGCGGTCGATATCGATGATCGAGGCTTCGTAATGAATAGTCATGGTAGCCACACTGACCTAAATCTGTTTGTTTACTGTTCGTATGTGGGCAAAATAATGTCTTAAAATTAAGTAAATATCGTTAATAATGAAATTAAAGTAGTAGGTACATCTGAAGTATAATACTTTTTTGGCAGTATGTAACTGCCAAAAAAGTATTATACTTCAGGATATTACAGTACAAAACAGACAGACGCCTTGCCAGACAAACGCAGCTATTGACTTCTGGCGTACCAATATTTGTTCGGCCTACAGATATTTACCGGTACCAAATGTTTGTAAACACACCAATAAATATGATTCATCGTCAGGTGGGGTAACCATTTAATTTGCAAGAAATGGGTGTTAGAATACAATAGATAATATTTTAGTCGAATACAGAAATATATGTAAAATAAATTGAGAGCATACAACTACTTTAAGCGAAATCGTCGATGACGGATCAGCTGTACGCCATCCTTTGGTTTCGCTGTGGAAATCATCATGAACTTCCCCATCGGGGGGGTTACAGAAGGGGTATATCGGACACTTACCTGCTGAAACTCTGTGGTTTTTGGTCCATAGGCATTGCATTACACTCAACTCACGTAAGTAGTAGATTAGTTTCTCTGTAAGGTAAGAGAAATGATTCATATAATAATTCGAGGTCAACATAATAAAGAACAACCTTGTATGTCTCTATGTAAGAGCTTAACACAAAAAAGGCTAATTCAATTAGCGAGACACTTTCTTCTTTACAAATACAGAATAAGTCGTGAGAAGAAACATGTTACAAAAATCATACTAGGAAATTCAACACTATCCCACGTAGATGCGTCCACAAACACAAATCTGGAATGGACAAACAAAGCAATCGAAGAGCTGTCGCATAAATGATGATCCTATTTGAAATTCTGTCTACCAAGCAAAAGCCAAAGAAGCGAAGTCATTCGACTTATTACCGTGTTCCATTTTTCTTCTTTAAATCGTACAATGAGACATCCTGTAAATTTATTTCCGTAGCATGGTGCTCGTAGGAATAATCTTAGATCAAATATTTGAACTTATCGGCGCAGTCTGTTGGAGCAGTTGCATAAACAGACAAACAGATGGGTTTCTATGAAATACGGGCGCTATATTCGCTTGTGGATAAGTGTCTCGTTAAATAGATGCTTTGTTATGAATGGTTTGGTAAAGAATAAAAAAAGGATAACAAAGGAAGAAATGTATTACGGTTGGAATCTTGAGTCTTGACACTCCACTTACAGTTTTTTAGTTCTGAGTTGAGGGTACTAGAGGTCAACGCCTCATGGTAGAGGTATTACCTACTCTATTGTGTATTTTGAAAAACAAAGTATGTAGACAAAATTATGCCTGGACCCAAAATATACTGTGATTTGGTCTATCTTCTCAGGTAGAAAACGCCGAAGCAATAAGTTTACTCAACGGTTTTAAGAATGTTATTTATTTTTGACGTATAAAAATGTTTGTACAAACCTACTTACAGTAATTGAATCCAACACTTACAATAATACTGTCTCGCCAAAGAAATGAAACCCAGAACTACATTGTGAGGAGCATTGCAACTTGTTTGCGATATTGTTCTGACTCCAAAATAATGAAATGCGTGTTCTATTATTGTTTAATACTGATAAATACAAATTAACAGAAAACAATACAGTTTTATGAATAAAATAACTGTATGACGCTAGTACTCGTTCGAGGTCGAATCCAGCAACTGTTACTACTGGTTCTCCTTGGCAGCGGTGGTATAATTGTAAACACAACTGAAGAATTGTCACTGGAGTCGTTCAATGAAAAAACAAAACACTAACGTTTGAAAAACAACTGAACTATTATCTGGATGTCGAAGTAGACTCCGTAGTCTGACTGAACCTCAATCTTAAACGAAACTACATTTTCATTCATACACTCACATTCAAAACAAAAAAAAAAAACAGTCATAAGTAGACCTCTTTTTAATTTCGCCGGTCAAAAATATTCGCATCATGCTGCGAAAAATTCCAATTCAAACCAGATCTTATCCTGCATGTCATTGAAAGTTGAATGAAGTACTAGTCGTAGGTTGATATGGGGTGAAACATTCATTCCGTAATCGGATCCCCAACTTCGGACAGGCCCATCCGTAGTGCTGAAATAGGTGGAACGGATGTGTTATCATTATTAATGGTTTCCATACTACACCACAGTAGATAAGATGTGTGGATATTTTTCGCACAGGTATTCCGAAGTTATTATGCGGAACTTTTTGAGTATCCTCGTGTAACAAAGGATTTATTTTTGCTGTATTCTGTTTTGTGAAGTTGAGGTGGTTTAGAATACAATTATGGTAATTCTTTGGTGTGGCTTAGGAAATTAGAATATATGGAAACTTTTCGTCAATAAAGACTTAAAAGCAGGACGTAGACATTATTCTACCAAACGTTATGTTAAAAGCACATACCTAATTTAAAATGATGTGTTTTTTGATTATGTTACCCAACGGGGTAATGCCAGTCTTGGGCACTTTTCCTGTTGAAAGCGATGTGGACGATTATTTTACCCCATTTCTTTTTTTGTATAGATGTAGGTATATTATTATTATTTATTCTCAGTTTGTTATGCTGTACTTATTATGCAAATATTATCCGTTTCAAAATAAAACAACTAGGATCCCCCGACAGAAATGAAAAATTGCAATGAAGGAATTAAGTAAAAGGAATGCGGAAATAAAATATCGTGACTTAGTCATATCAACTTTTATTGCATATAAAATTACTTACTATCTATTTCGTGATATGAATAAATTAATGCTCATTATTAACACACATATGATAAAAATAGCAAAATAATAATGAATAGTGTGCTTTACCATCAACGATTGCGTCACTGCTTACCATCAGGCGGGATTGCGGTCAAGCGCTACTTTATAATTTACAAAAAAAAAGATAAAATCTGCCAGGTGCAGATATTTTATCCTTATCGTTTCGCTAATTTTGCTTCTAATACTCTAAAAATAGCTCCGCATTAGCCCCTAATCAAATTAGTCTCGGGGGGCACCATAAAGTAGGCGCGGTTCTAGAGGACCATGACCCTCCAAAATCATTCAAGCTGTCGAGAGCCTGAATGATTTACGTATTTGCCTTACAAAAGCTTAAAATTGTATTAGAGCAACGAAGACAACGGATGAGCATTTACAAGGACATTCAGTCGTTGGTACTACCGAAAGACGTGGAAATTACCGGATTGGCATACATGGTCTACTGGAAAGATTATTAGGACTTTTCTGCATTAGTTGACTATGTGAGTTGGTTGTTGGAGCCCTCAAAAGTCCAACAATTGGTCTAACTGCAATGCTTCGACATCGCCTTCGGCTTGTGGAGGTTAGACAGCAATCACTTCACGGAAAATATTGACGTTTAGCCAAATGAGCAGTTAGACTGGTAAAGCGGACCCCAGATTCTAAAGCTGAAAAGCTTCGGTTGCGATGAATGCTGGAATGCAAGAAAGTCCAAGTCTCTTCCTACTTTTGATAGAAAATATAAAAGAAAACCTTATTAAGACGGATTGTCAAAATTTTCGTACTCGCTCCGCTCACCCTACATAAAGCATTATTCTAATACCTAGACTCTAGAGCAATGTGACATTCATTGCTAACAAATAATGCAATGACGATACCACCGTAACGATACTATCTTGTGTGAAGTGACTCGATGTTTTAGCCATGATGGATTAGCTAATATTTGGCAAACAAATGACGTCACGGAGATATCGAGTACCAAGGCAAAGGCTTGTTATGGGTATTTTGATTTATAGTATAAGACCTATACAAACAGCATGTTTGGACATAGATAACTCTGACTCAGTGAGCTATGGAGTCGACTACGGTACGACCAGGAGTGAAGTCCGGTAACAACCAGAGCAATCGACATATATGTCTCTCCAAGTAAGCAAACTGTAGTGGCAGTTTACTGGCCATATTTGTTGAAAGCTTCTCTTATCACCAAGCGTAGATGGGTTGGCGACCCTCTTAAGAAAATGGCCAGGACTGACTGGATATGGATGGCGGTGGACAGGGTGTTGTGGTGCAGTCTGGTAGAGGCCTATGTTCAGTAGCAGATACCTAAGCTTTTTTTAGGGTAAGAAATCATCAAATGACCTCTCCCGTTCTGGGCGGAACGGAAGCGAGTATCATACTTTTACTGACTAAAACCCACCCGTGTTAATTCACTTGACGGTATCTTTTTCGAACAACCAGTGCCTCTGGCAGAGCAGTAGATACGCTGACACGTTAATTTAATATTTTTTGATACGGCATTCTGACGATTGGTAATTGACATACTTCTGTTCTGGTCGATGTAACCAATGAAATTACAGTCATTAATATTTTTTTTTTTTTTTTTTATAAGTTATAAACAAGCGCTTGACCGCAATCCCGCCTGATGGTAAGCAGTGATGCGATCATTGATGGTAAAGCGCGCTAGTTTATTAAGAACCTATTCATCAATCATTCCTACCTATCATAACAAGCCAAGTCACTAGATTATTTGGTGACCAACCTACTCAAGTCCTAATGACAAATTACAATTTCAGTACCAAATTTTAGTAGGCAATCATAAATTTACTGAGACATTAATTCACCACGAAACTACATTAATCAATAAATGAGTTTGTCATCAATCATACACATAACGATCTTAGGGATGTTAATAGCAAAGAAACTAGTGTAATTCAGTCGGTAAAATATGTACAGAAGCCATTAAATTGAGATACCTCATCAAGATAAATATTTTCTTGAAGAATTGATTGCCAACAATTATATAGTCCCTCATGTAATGTTGGTAATCAGCGTAAAGAAACAGATAACAAGGTACCGGAAAAAGAAGTTAGTTTGTGAAGGTCAAACCAATGTTACTAATTAGGAAGATACGTTGTGAAGAGGTAAAACATTTGGGAGTCATCAGTACGGTGACTTTATTATAAAAATGCAAGGAGCTCAAGGCTAAATAATAACAGTAGCATGGGTTGATCTTCGAGGTTAAGCAACGGCTGCCAAGACTGACTATTTGTAAATATTTGACAATCGTTATGGGTAGTTCTGATTACGCTCAATACTTCTCTGTATGACAGGAGGCCTGTGTCCAGCAGTGGGACGATAAAAAAAAGGTTGTTGATGATGATGATGGTAATTCAAATCCCGAAAGTCTGACAACCAATCTTGAGATTAGATGCGGGCGCCCAGGGACTGAATTCAAATTAGGAAAGGGATAAGCATATTGAATAAACAAGTCATCCATACTAATATTATAAATGCGAAAGTAACTCTGTCTGTCTGTCTGTCTGTTAAGCTTTCCCGCTTAAACCTCTCAACCGATTTTGATGAAATTTGGCACAGACAATCTTTAGACCCGGAGAAAGGACATTGGCAACCTTTTATCCCAGAAAAAAAAATGATGTTGTGGAAAGCTAGTAGTTAATAATTTTTGAACCTTGGCGGTGTTCGATTCGATAAACACAGTAAAACATTAATGTGATTCTTCTTCTCACCCTATAAAGGTCAAAGACCTCCCCAAGGCTTTCATTCCATTGGGGGGTTTCGCTATAATCCCCACGCTTGGCAGGCAGGCTGGGGATCGCAGTAATTTGTTATTCCACAGAAGAAGCGCTGTTGCCCGCTTCACTGGTGAGAGTTCCCTTAGTCGTCTCTTACGACACCCACGGGTTGGTACCTACTATTTTAAGCCCGGTACCACACGGGACTTTAATGTGATTATTGAAATTAAAATTAAGCGAAGCAGATAAATTGTTGAATTACGATTTGAGAACAATTTATAATGCGTTTACTGTTGGCTAGGTAATCGATCAGGGTATATTATGTACGGTGTTATTATGTTACCTATTACAATTGCATCCACTTGAATAGGCAATTCCGTGCCTAATTAGAGACGGTAAATTACCTATTGCGTTTTTTCTTATTAAACCTCGAAAACCAGATCATTTAACTCTGTCAATATGGTGTGAAATATTATACAGTCATTATAAAATGTTGTATGTAATATTTGTTTCTCGTGCCTGTCATTGTTGTTGTTGACCTTTGCATGGTTTTATCTTTGATGTGACTTACGTACCGTAGCTCGTGGGGTGGAACCGACGCGGCACTTCTGTCATTTATTCCATCACAACTGCTAACAAAACGGTTATAAGAAACATCGTGTTTAAACCTACATATCCTCCAATCAAAAATCTGAAGCCAAGTAGTGAACATGTAGTATCCATCAAAGTACACTGGGTCCGTGTGAGGGATTAGAGCCCGCCCTCTCACACTGAGAGGAGGATGTGTCCCAACAGTGAGAATGAAGGCTGATTTTGCTTTGAAAGTTAGAGGCAAATTTGAGAAAATAATGTCAATATTTATAATCACTCCTCAGTGCATCTCAAGAACAAATATATAAGATAAGAATAAAGTAAAACCAATAAAACTATATTTTCGGACATAGAGCATTCCTATTTTCATTCTACCTTCTATTAACAATGGAATTCTCCGAAATATATGTCCGCTTCTGAGAAAAATATATGCTCATTCAATTTCGCATCGCTCGATACTCTAAAGATGTAAGTAATCTCGACTTTTATTCGATTTAGCGGTTTGGTGAACTGACAGTTCGATTTTGGTGCCTATTATATTTTTGGTTCTTGTGGTGTCAATAACTGTAAGTGTATTTACTTTGATGTTACAGTAATTCTATATCTAGGTAGGTTTTTCAACCTTGGTAGGGTTTTCCTTGTTGAAACTTCAAGACCTTGTGTAGTTAAATATCTTACGACCGTTTTTTTGCTATGAAAATCAGTAAAATCATAGCTTAACCCTTTCACGGGCGGTACTCGATCGCGTGGTATATGTAGAATGACACATCAATTCTTCATACAAAATAGTTAGACGTTTATAGACGTCGAGTTGTATTTTTTCGATAAATTTGGGCAATAGCGGCATTATCGTTATCTAACGTCAACGTTTATAGACGCTCAGTCACTGCCTGTACAGCAGGTCATTCTCATTGGTCCTCAACGTTTATTGACGTCGCATAGAATGTAATGCAGTCGTTTTGAAGTAAATTTGTTACAGTATCATTAGATTGCCTTTTTAGTCGTTTCATAATCAGATTCATCATGTTCTTCGTTAGTACCCACATTATTCTCTGTCTCAGATAGATTAGATAGAGAGCCTTGGCAACTAGAATGCTAGAGTCTTTATCACTGCTGTCGTCAAGATTTTCTGAGGCCTCTTAATCCAATTCTGAGCTCTGACTTTCAGTACCACTTGAAACAGATCGGAAACTGGAACCATTATTAGTATTTTTAGATAGTACCCGCTTTTTTACCTTACCATGGCGTGCATGGGGTTGACTTTTTCGGGTATTTTTTCTTATCAGGGTACCACCAACTCGTAATCTTTTTATTGGTAATACGAAAGACTGGATTCATAATTATTGTCCGAACGGGTCCCGAGCTATTTCATCTGATGACCGATGTTCAAATATTATCATAAACTTTTTTTGCGTTTATCCATCTAAACAAGCAAAAAACACATTGATTAGATCCTTAGATAATGTACATTATCTTTCTGCTAGACAAAAATCTAGTTACAACGTAATTTAGGTAGGTACCTGCGTAAAAAATTAAAGGAGCTAGTAGGTACTTACATTCTGTTATTACTCATTTAGTCCGTTTAAAAAAATAATTATAGCAAAATATAACTCTCTAAGGATAGTTCATCTATTTTTACATAACGTATAATAAATAAACAGTAATAATACTTACATTGTATGCAAAATCACTCTCAAAACAACAGTAAAATCAGCCGGTTCTTGACGGCGCGCGCACGTGTACCTATCCCTAGGTTGACACTATGTGACTGAGGCAACGGGAATGTAGGGACACGGAGGCGTATCATGACGTCGTGCGTGTTCTACGTACCACCAGCGCACGAGCAGCACGTCTTCTTTTTGAAGCACCAAAAATCATATGTAATGTGACAGAACAATTTTGAAATTTTCATGCGTTGTGGCGGAGAGACATAGCTAGTACAATTTTATATGGCGAGTCAACGTAAGCATACGGTCTGCTTAAAACAAGTAAATTAAAATAGACGTGTTAGTACGTTCTGTCACCACTCATAGCTGTCTTAAAACGTATATACACGCCACCGCCCGTGAAAGGGTTAATACTAAAAAAAACGTCCGTGTAAAAGCGTCCATGATTTACCGTGATTGATTTAATTAATTATAAAATAGTCAATCACATCAATACGCGCGTACCTACGTCATTTTCGTCCAAGAAACCGGGCGTTAGTTATATGTATATTATTTTTTTTGTACCTTTGTAATGAATGCAGTAGCTACTGAAATTATCCTGCTTAAAAAATGTGCTATAAATCTTTATATGGGTCCTGAATTATTAATAATTTAGTTTAAATAGCATCCTCTCATCCGTTCACATTCACCTGTTAAATTCTCAGCATTATTCCGTTTAGCTATCTAAGCAAACCGCACGGGTATATATCAATCGGCATCAATCACCTCACCTAAGTGTCGTCTTTATGAACGTCACTGGTTCGTATTTTATAGTCACAGATAGGCAACCGTATCTCAGAATATACCTGTTTAACTCCTTTTGCTAGTGTATAGTCGTTATCGAAAATCGATTAAGAGATGTTTGAAGGCATTGACAAAGTTTGGTTGAAAAAGTATCTGTGTTATACCGATTTACTATTTACAATCACATAAATATTGTTTTTAACTTAAGTTAAAAACTGTTCACGTGACCTTGCTGGTCTTGGTATTTTTAGCATTGTCATCCAATATGATAATCCTGCCAGCCTATTGGACAGTTATCCTTTTGAGAGCCTTACGGACGAATTGTTTTATGCCCATTCAGCTGCCTGTTCATTACACATAATTACATAAATATTTTGAAGTTGTAATTAAGATTTTATGTTTGTATTTCAATAATAATATATTGTGTGGGTGCCGATTTTTTCACCGCTTTCTAGTAAATGAATACTCAGAAAAACCAAGACGAGTATTAAAAAATATGACCTAAATAAAATAACCAGTCGCCTTTTACATCAGAAAAAATAAACAGACCAATATGTTTCCCAATTGCTGCTAAGGAAAAAGAAATATTACTATGCGTCAAAAGGAACCGCGTTACTTTTCGTTCTTACACATTATGCCACTAACTTGTAATTTAGCTATTTCTGGTCCCGTGCCAAGAACATTAGCTGAGATACAGAATACGCGTGTTGCTGGACAATAAATATGATTTAGGTTTCTCAATAGCGGTTAAATAAATCGCTACTGCAGTGGATTACCCTGTATTATGTCGAATAAAACTGACTATGATAAAAGAATAAGGATTGACTGACGTCAGATTTAACATAACGTCCGGACTTTATTGCCTTATAAAACATTTCATGTTTCTTTATTTTTTTATTGCGTATGTATTTTAAGAATTTCAAGGCTAGAAATTGACGGACATAAAAGTTATACTTTCTTAAATAGTTCGGAAATGATAGCCACTAAAATGTCAGAAATTAATTTGAATAACGTAGAATTATAATGCGAACCTTTTTGCGTTCCCGCCCGACCATTGAAGGCCAGTCGAAGCTTCTAGAAGCTTCCTTAAGAAATATATTCCTTTGATTTTCGCTATAGTCGTTCGCACAAAACCCTAATTTTATAACAAGCATCATTGCTAATGTTAAAACATCAATTTTGCAAATCAATTAAGCTGTAAATTGTACAAATAAGTTTCTGCCGTTCACAAATGATGTCCTAACTAAGAAATTGTCAGATGTAAATTGTGATATATCGTAAGTTCGGACATTTGGTAAAAACTTACACAAAGTATTAGTGACTCTGTATCAGTATCTCGTATTTATTTTTGTGCAAAAATTACAAGTTTTGTGCCGAATAAGCGTCATTTGCGGGAACTATTGTTACTTCTTTAGTTCGAAGAAATCTGCTGCTGAGGCCCTTTGCTTGTAAAAGCTTATGGTGAAGCTGCTTTAAGCGAGGGAAGTTATCGTGAGTGGTTTCAAAAGTTTTGAAACTGTGAAGACAAAAAACGTGGTTTTTCGAAATCGTATGAAGACATGGAACTAGAAGCATTATTGGAGGAAAATAGAAGGAAGAGGAAAAACGCACCCATTACTACTACTCCAGATATGACAAAATTATTCTCACATGATAATGCTCGTCAAAATGTTCAAAAAACGGCGGAAACTTATTTGTACACCTATTATACTTACATATACAGTACGAACAACGGTTCTGTACATTTTCTGTACAACCAATTATCTCTTCAATGTACCTTCCTAAGATTACTAGCTGTAAGATTAAATGGGAGGTATCTACAACTAACGAAGAAAATAGTTCATAAGGAGTAATATATGAGGGTTCGTAAATGGAGGCGGCGAGAGATTCGGGTTAATTCGTTGGGTCTGTCCCTACAATTATGAAAAAAATCGCTGTCGATATTGCACATCTGGCCTTGGTTTCTATCCCAATTAACGAAATGATGTTCGTTAGCCATTTTGGTTTCGCTCACGTTCGGGACGTCAGGAGTTTTACAGAAAATTAAATGGACATTGAAATGACTCAGTTCGGTTTCGTTTAAATTTTTTATGTTCGAAATTGGTTATGTTCTTATGTAACCAATCTCAATAAAAGCGTATTCGTTTACACTGTGTATGATTTTTGATTGAATTGTATAGTTTTTTGTGTGTAACTGTTTTATTGAATGTGAGTTGTATCCCTAAAGATTAGATGGATGTACGGCTAGTTCCTGCTTTTGTTATGATAAAACTTTCAAATTGTACTAGGTATTTTCGTTGGTTTTTATTTTGAATTTTTACTATCCAAAAGCGTTGCCGCAAAAACAAGCTTACCGTTTTACCGTGTCCGATTTTTACCGATGCAGATTTAAATTGGCTGCGAGGTTTCTAGAAAAAACATCTCGTAAAAAATTTCGAGAATAATATTTTGTAGCTTTCGCACTCCGTACTATGCCTGTTAGCGTTTGGAGCACGTCGAATCGCAAAGAGTTGGTAGTAGAGGGTACTTACTAATTATTGTCTTCTTTTAACTGGTGGTGATCGATCAATTGTTTGGTGACTTTGGGCGGCTCATGGCTAAATGATGACAGCTTGTCGAGAGAATCGAAGGTTGCTGCGGTCAATTATCGGATGGGTAACCACCCAATAATACTCAAAAGACGTTGATCCATTATTCCCGGATGTCATTCGCAGATCTGTGTCAGTCGTCACTGATAATAAGAAGATCAAAAGTCTAATATCCAGTCTTACAATGTGGCATCATGTTAAGTACCTACCCAATAATTGGGTTATAGAGTTCAGATAGGCAGTCACTTCATGTAGACTGCTGGTATCCAAATGCATCTAACATAGTTGGTAAAAAACGGAAAGGTATGAAATACACATGCATTTTGTGGATAATATATGTAATTGGTTTTTCATTACGTTTGCAGCCCAATTAATGAACTGGGTTGCAAACTTAATGGCTAGTATATTATGTTCCTAATGAAAACACTGTTGAATTGAACGACGTAATTTTAGGATGTATTTTATTTGTGTATTCAAACTGGGGTAGTGAATAGTGCAGTTAGCATATAATATCATATAGGTAATAACACAAAAATGTGCCTCTGGACTGGAAAGATATACACATGAAGGGAATTTCTAAAATTTTCAGTGACATTTTTGAACAGCGCATCGTCTGATGCTTGACGCATATTAGGATTGAGTTAGCAATTTCATAGTTATTTTTATCTCTACCCGAGCTTCGAACCGTTTCGGATTATCTTCATTTTTAAGGTTCCCTATCTCAATAGGAAAAGCTGAACGTTTTTTTTTGTTGTGATGGGAAATCATCAAATAACTTCTCCCGCTCTGGGCGGAGCGGAAGGGCGTGTCGGACTTTTACTGACTAAAACCCACCCGAATTTCTTCAATTGCCTGTGCGACGGCTAGCGCCACGGTTTCTTGTTTAACCAACTCGCAACCCTGACCCAGGAGGCATCGGTCTTCGTGGACCCCGTCATGATGTGCTGACATTTCTTTAAGGCGCGCGTGAAACACAACGCGCCGTTGACTCTGGCCTGGTCCTTACCGGGCTCACCACTCGCAGGCGCGCTTACGGTGGCTGGGAGTTCGGTATCGTCTCCCGACCAGGTCTCCACATCAATCTCCCTCTGGCGCAGCATCGTTGGTCGTGTTGGTCTTGGGTTTAACATTGCATAACCTCGCTCAACTGCCGTCATCCTTCCTATTCCTAAGTTTTTTAAGTGAATAGGCTTAATAAACTAGTGCGCATTACCATCAACGATTGCATCACTGCTTACCATCAGGCGGGATTGCAGTCAAGCACTAGTTTATAATTAATAAAAAAAACATACTCACAAACTGGAAAAAAAAAACTGTTGCTACATAAATAAGGTGTGTAACACAACACATGTGTTAATTTGTAACTTATTTATAACTACAACGCTGAATATGAAACAGACTAGACGGTCGATTTGTCATCAAATACAACTGAGTCATTGAGCTAAATGTAAAAAAAATAACAAGTACTTCTGGGTGTAGAATGTCATCTTCGCATCAATATAATATTCGTATCTGTCTGTGTCCTTTGTTCTTCTATATGGTTTGTAACATCATTCAGGGAATTTATTACAAGAGATTTACTCGTATATGTAAAACCTAACTATACAATATGTAAAGAAAACCCTGTCCGATCCGTGAAGGTATTGTTAGGTATGGATAACTGATTCTACTAATGCCCACAAAGACAGGCTAAACTTAAAAAAAAAATTCCCCTAAAAAAATAAATATTATTTCGCAAAAAGAGGTAACTTAAAACATGTGCGGTGGGCCATCCAGGCGCGTGCGAAGAGGGGCAGGGCACGTCACGCGGTCGCATCGCTATTCGCTCAGAATTATACCGTCAAAAATAATATTGTCACTTTTTTAAAATTATCCAATTTTGAGGAAGTTGGAATTAATTCGCGGGAAAAAAAGATTATTTCAAAATTCACTAGTATTATTACTATGTTGATTATGTAAAATTTCATATGTTATTCGGTCATGTGTTTACCTAACCTTTACTATCCTTACGGGTCGGACAGGGTTTTCTTTACATATTGTATGTAGAACCTAACTATATTATATTGGCGCCGATTTCCTTTACAAACTACTTAAACTAAACCTATTTTCAGTGCATCTTTTTCTTTCCATTTCAATATGAATAGGACAGAAGATACATATGAGTAGAGTCCTGTCTAATGCAGCGCCTGAAGTAAGTTGAAGTGTTAGTCACCATGGTTTTAACCACGTGTAAGCTCTCTATGGAATGTCTTAAATTAACAGAAATAAACTAATATTTTATCTTCTATCCATTTAATAATGAAAAAGATTTAAGTACTGAATTTAAATTTAATTTTTGATCAAGTGAATTGGGGCATTGTATCCTTATCTAAAGCAATATTATAATGATTGATTTGATTAGATTTTATGAAGATAGGTATGTTATTTGGCGTGTAGGTAGAGCTGCCGACAAGACCTGGGTCAAAAGAATAGGCTATTTTTCATTCTACGGTGTAGGAGAAGTTATAGGAAACAGTTATTACATTAAATTTAATTTACCCATACATAGTAAATCATAGTCAGTCATTTGCATTTTTTTTTTACAAATCATCATCATCATCATCGACCTTTTTTATCGTCCCACTGCTGGACACAGGTCTTCTCTCATACAGAGAAGGAGTTTTAAGTTTTACAAATACCAAATTCAAATTAAATGTGGGTAATCTAGATTTTGTCAAAGAAAAATATGAACGACGACTCACATATTAGTTTTTAGAATTCCGAATGTTCAATACCTTTTAGGAATTCTAAAAACTAATCAGTGAGTCGCCGTTCATATTTTTCTTTGACAAAATCTAGATTACGTCACATTTAGCCGTAAATATTCGGTTCACGATTTTACTTTTGTTAGAACTTCAAATAATGTCGGGATTCCAGGACCTATATTTGCAGAAAAATGTCTCTGTCGAAAGTTAAGTACAAAAAATCACAGGTTGGCAATTCTGATGAAGTGGACGGGAAGATGTGACAGGAATAGCAAACGAAGAAATGTATATTGTATACTAATAAATGTAATAAAGCTGATGAGCTTTTCTTTTTGCTTGACCGCTCTAATATTTGGAAATACAACAAATGGGACTAGAAAAACAAAGTTATTTGATAGCCCAATTTTCGAGTCTTGAGACGGTTTTTTATGCTTTATGATTTAACATCATATAAGCAATATAACATCATGTCAGGACTTTTTACAACAAGATTTTTATGCTGATGTAGTTGCTGAAAAAAGCCAGTTTAGTACGTGGGCGGACAGTATTGAGACACTACTTTTTTCATACATTGCCAACGGGCGTCGTGTCTCAACGTATGTATGGTTAAAAAACCATATAATATGACCATAACCATACAACATTTTTATTCATGATATTATGGAAAATCGGTCGTCGTTTGGCGTAGTGATTTTATGCGTACCTATAAACTCAGAAGGAGTCAGGCGTACTGTCGTATCACTTTTAGATACCTAAACGCCTGTGGTCGTTACTGTCCGTCAAGGTGTTAATAAATAAAATGGCGTTCTTTTGATTTTACCCACGACTCCGTTGTAAAAGACCCGTACCTGATTAATGATTTTTAAATATTCCTGGCATTCATATCTATACATATATAAAGCTGAAGAGTTTGTTTCTGTGTTTATTTGTTTGAACGAGCTAATCTCAGAAACTATTGGTCCGATTTGATTTTTTTTTTTGCTTTGGATAGCCAGGAAGGCTTTAGGCTATGTAACATCACGCTGCGACCAATAGGAGCGGAGCGTATAAAAATAAACATATCGAAAGCTACGCGGGTGAAACCGTGAGGCACAGCTAGTTACTAAAAAAAAACCAAATGAATATACCAATTTAAAATATATATATACATATATCAATAACTGTTACTATGGTAAGTTAAGTGCCAACTTAATGTCATGGTCGTTCATACGTCTCTAGATTATATACACTCAGAACACACCATTATGTAGGTACCTACAAAATTATAACGAAACCAAAGGGAATGTGAGAGAAATTATTCTCATTCCGTTTCTGCAGTATTTATCGGGCTATATTTTGTCCACGTCTTTGTTTCTCGTATTAATCTTACACAATACTCGGCGAGTCCGTTTGAACATACAGAATTTTTCGAGTACTATTATAGTTTTTTATTTCAAACGAATAGCGTAGAAACATTGGAATCTCAATAAAAATTGTACCTAGTAAGCGGCATACGCTGGTATGCGCCTAAGTGAGACCTACATTCCCGAGAGCTCTCGCCAGTAATCAATTCCACCTTGAACTTGCGTGAGAAATCGTTGGCTGAGTAAACGCTCCTTCAGAAAAGATATCGTCTGCAGTATTCCCGGGTGTGATTGGCAGGTTGCCAAGTAAAACTTAATTCTTGAGTGGGAGTGCGAAAAGTAGGCGCCTTGTACGATTGAGGCCTTAGTTATTCTTCGGGTGACCTAATTGAAATCCATCTCTATTGTTTTTTTTTTTTGAACCTTAATAGATTCTGTGGTTTTGCTGGATGTTTCAGAAATATCTTTTGTAAATAGACTTACTTTTTTAACTATTTAGCTAAATATGTTCTATTATTTTTATCCGATTGATGTTGCGATCCTCCTCATTCACTTACTATGTAAATATTGCTTAGCGCAGCGACCTAGTTACTCTGGCATGTGAAATGTTGAAATGTGTGAATTTTGTCTTGCCTATACAGCGTGCGGCTTTAATGGCGGCATTAATCAAGCCTATACGTTATACGTTTCGTTTTTTGCACATATTTTAATTTCATCATCATTTTAGCCGAAAGACGTCCACTACTGGACATAGGCCTTCCCCAAGGATCTCCACGACGACCGGTCCTACGTCTCCCGCATCCCCAGCTATTTCTCGTGATTTCACCAGGTCGTCGGTTCAACTTGTCGGGGACCTACCCACGCTGCGTCTTCCGGTGTATAGTCGCAACTCAAGAACCCGAACCTATTTTCATTTAATTTGACGTTATTATTTTATTTACGGTTTTCTAAAATACCCTCTTGGAGTAGGTTTTATTGAGTCATCCATACTAATATTATAAATGCGAAAGTAACTCTGTCTGTTTGTCTGGAAATTTGGAACAGACAATCTTTAGACCCTGAGAAAGGACATACGCTACCTTTTATTGAAGAATTTGATATTCCCGAGGGAAATCTAAAAAGCGCGATATAACCGAATTCCACGCGGGCGAAGCCGCGGGTGGAAAGCTAGTAGAACATAAAATCGCATTAATGAAACTATAACATGCAAATTAAAATGTGAATAGACGAATTAACACAAAAAGCCCTATGCCGGCAGCGGCACAAGCGGTAATTTTCATATTAAGAATCTACAACTGTTAATGATAAGATACCGTAAATTAATTGACGAAATCAGGAAGTATCAACAAAATTACAAAGTCCTTGAAGACACATTGCTTCAGCTACGCTAGTTTGGTTTAATGCCGTCTTCACACTAAATACTAATTTATTAACATTGCCAATCGGCGTCTTTGAGTTTTAATCGGGTTTGACACAGCGCTAATGGTTATAGATTATGCAAAGTTTCCGACTGTACAAAAACGTTGATAACTATTTGAATTGTCTCATTAAACGCGTTACTTGGCAGTTAAAGTTGCAATGGCCAATTGGCCAAATAGGCGAATCTCGCGCAGGATACGTGACAAACTTTAGTCGCAAGCGTTGGGTCCAATAATTTTAACAAATAGTCGCGTGACTTATTATCCATTTACTGTTTGGTTTACGTAATATGACGTAATTTGAACATTTCTTTGTATTAAGAAAATTGTATGCAATTCAGTAAATTGCATACCCATTACTAAGTAATGTGACTTGCGACTATACAATTGCATTCAATTTTCTCTATCCCCATCTTTACTATTGAATAAAGCAGTTCTGTTGAAACTATAGCCTATAGCCTTAACATATTCATGTTAAGAAATTTTTGCTATCTGAGATAGTACACGTATCAGTTCAAAATTATGGTCAAAATTTGTTGATAATTGAAACTGCAGAGCTACCACCAAACTAAGGTGATTCCTGTATGTGATACAAGATAAAACTCACGCATATTTTTTGAAATAACACATAATATGTTCAAATTGGCGCAAATAATTTGAGGGAGATGATGATCCCTGAGTTTTGTTTCGGCTATTTCTTCTCAGAGGTAGTCAGTTAGGAAATGCCGGCTTCATCTAGTTAAAAAAATAAAATAAAAAATAAACATGACGTGTAAAAGTGATCAGTGATCCTACTTGCTTAATATTTTTTTACATTAAAAAGTCGCGTCAAGGATCAGTTACAGTAAGCAAAGCTTGCATATTGTAATTCAAGAGTCATGTTTGTTATCGCTATTTGCTTGGTATAGGCAATATGGCAAGTATGGCTATAGAAGAGGGAAAGGAGAAGAGGGGAAAAGGAAATAGGATAAGCAAGACACAAGAAGGGCCTTAGTTCTGCAGTGGGACAACACAGGCTCATAATCATAAAAGATATATGACAATGGTTCTTACAAGCGGAATGTGCGGGCTTTTACCTAGTAATTCTTTTGTTTATTCATGCGTTGCTTATTCGGAATGGATTTTCCACTTCATTTGTTTCGATAATGAGAATGAAAAGCCTTTTCCATCTCAGTCGACTTATGGTCGGGGCTTGATCATTAGCTAGGTTTCGTTATCGGATTAACAAATGGTTACACATAGCTTTTAATTATGAACTCTATTTGTACTGCTGTATCGCTATGTTGCGGTTGGAAAGGGATCTATTCTGTTATGAGTACGTGGATATCCTTTACCTGAACCCTTTCAACTATTTTAAGCCAATATATCCATAGTAATGACATTCCATCAGAATGGGTCTCGCTTACTGTAACCAAAATTATTTTAAGTCCTGCGTTTATTGTAGTGTAAAGGTTTAACTCTCCTTGCAGCTCTTGCTATCCATGGTTGCCAAACACTGTTTAATTTAAAAGTCCAGCTCATCCTGCAACAAGCCTAATAAAACGTTTGTCACTTCTATCTTCTATACAAATATTAGAGCAGGGGGCCATTTCCCGTGATTAAAAATGTTTAGTATCTTATCTCAGCGAATACGAATGTCAAAACTGGAGGGAAAGGATTGTTATATTAGGACGTTCTTGAAATAGCAAGAATTAATCGTTTAGTTTCAAACTAACTATGATGTTTATAAAGTTAACAATCTATAATTTTATATGAAATCGGTCTTCACAGCAACAATAAAATGGCGCGAAACAATAATATAAATGACATTGAACAAGAGACATGTGACCTATAATATAACCATGAACTGGATTGAATCAATCTCAATCAGGAACCGTGACGCGGGATACGCGTCGCGCGGTCACGCGCCGCTTAGTTCAGCTCTTTTGTGATTCTGACACCCTAGTACCTATTATTTTAGACGTCTTTACATCTTATTTTAGTCTTTGATTGAAATAAGCCATACTTTTTACAAAAGATGCTGCTTTTTGTACCCAAGTTTTACTAAGCAATGAAGTTATGATTTTCGCGTCGTTTGGTTGACTCCTTTGTGCCTTTTAAATTAGAATTTAAGAGGGCGGTTTTCCTAGTAACATTCGTTTAAAAAAAGTATTACTTAGTTGATTTATTTATTTATTTATCAATTTTGTTCTTCCTTTTCCCAATTGTCACTTAAACATAGCTTCAACATTTATTTTATTGTAAATTATTTTTAATTATCCTATTTTATGATTTTTCCAGAGACACTGACTCATAGAAAAATTTAACATAAGTTTTCTTTTCTTTCCAGGGTACGTATCTTCAGGCTGCTTCAAGACTGAATGCAGTCAATTTAGGAACTCTTCCATCTGGTCCGTATAAGTATATCATCACTACAATCAATGTCAGTATATGGCTAGTTATTATTAGTTTAAAATATAGGTGTCATCTTTGCATAGGTGACCCTTTAGAGAAGTAGCAATCACACGTAAAAATACGTATTTATTATATTTATATGCCCTGTTTGGCAAGTAAAAATGCTATAGGCAACGTCTAAAAAAGAGGTGTATTCAATTTGACTGTATTTTTTTTTAAATACTTATTAGTTTGGCAAGTAAAAATGCTATAAGCAACTTCTAAAAAAAAGGGGGAGTTTTCGATTCGACTGTACTTTTAAAAAATACTTATTTGTTATCTAAAAACTTTGTTATTTATAAACCGATTTTCAAAATTCAGTACTTTGGTTTATAAAACAAAATTCCGGGTAAAAATCAAAGTACGAGAAATTGTATTCTTTGGTTTTCACATTTCTTAGCCTTTTCTCAACTATCGGTATTTAACATGGAGAGACTGCATTTTAAAATAAAAAAATTAAAACTTTAACAATTTATTACCAAAAAAACTAATTTTGGAACCAAGGTTGTATTTGTTTAATAGAATCAAGAATACGGACGGACTCAAGAGTACGGTACAGACACAGCAGTAAAAGGCTCACTACTTTGACAATTACCTCCTCTTAGTTAGAAAGAGAAAAAGAGAACTGTCACATATCTTCTAATTTTTGGTTCTAGAGCATACCGGTTCACTCACAATGTTTTCCGTCATCGTTTTGAGAGCTATGGTAATGAAATAATCAACACAAAACGCCTGTTTGGGTTAAAAACTATGATCTACAACTTGTCAGTCATGACCATCAATACTGGGTCACCTCTGCTCAGCGTTACTATATTCGATCTATAATATTAGCATCGGACAGAAGTCAAAAAAGATTGGGAGGAAATCATGGTTTTAGGGTACACTTTCTAAGAAAAGTACAATATATGTATATTGTGGTTTGTAACAGCTAAAGATTTGTTATAATCAACTTATATACCAACTGGCATACTTAAATCAACTCCTTTGAATTATCTGCCTTTTGAATTTATAAGGCTCTAAATTGATTAAATTATTGTTACTAATGGACCTTATGTCGATGGCATAAGGTTCAATATCGCGTGACATGCAGTGTGTCATTTTTAAGCGCTATTTCGCTAGGTCTGGACATTTCCTAGGTACAATAATAAAACGCATTACTAGACTTAGGATGGCCTATCGAATGGTACAGGTCTCAACAGTTTTGTCAACAAAGTGTCGACATCGAAATTTCTGGAAACCCGTTTCCGGGAATTACCGTAGGTACTTGGCCGGTGACCTCGAAGTTATGCAGTATTATTATTACGTCTAGAGGATTCCGGAATGTTCGATCAGCTGGCCTATATATACGCCGCGACGCCGGCGCAGAGTCAGTCTACACTCGACTAGCGATACGAAAACAGCGACAGTTAAGAAGCGATCTTTGAGAATACCTACTGCGACAACTGTAACGAGAACTGTGAGTACTACGTGAAGTAACATCCGTAGAGTTATTGTGTGTTTACGACACGGACTTCGTGGACATAAGGGAAGACTTCGGTGCAACGTCAGCGACATTCTACTTGTCATTGCCTACAATCGACTGTACCTTCGTTGCCAATAAACTTCGTAACCCTTAACCGGCGTTTAAGTACCCCTAGCCCGTAACAATTGGTGTCAGAAGCGGCATGCCGGTCACGCCAAGGGAAGACGAAAGAGTACGCACGCGACGACAAGCAGCGATGGATTTGGCGCGTCAAGAGGAAGAATCGCTTGGTGTCCCTGCACCCGAAACAGAAGCGGCCGTCGTAACACCTATTAGTGCGCCTACTACCACTACTATTCCCGGAAGCAGTGGATGCGATTTATCGGCGTTGCTGGCCCATTTGACGGTGCAAATAAAAAGTATGGCAGAGTCCCAGGCAGCAACCCAGGCACAGATTAAAAATGTGGCAGAATCCCAGGCAAAATCCCAGGCAGAAATCCAGGCACAAATACAACAATCTCAGGCAAAATCCCAGGCAGAAATCCAGGCACAAATACAACAATCTCAGGCGGTAACCCAGGCACAAATAAAGGAATCCCAGCAGCTGGTATTAGGATTAAATGAAAAATGGGAAAAAACCAAAGAAGAGGTCAACGAACTTAGAATAAAAACAGCTCAACAAGATGCCCGTATGGACCAGCAAGATACGCGCATAGACAAACAAGATGCGCGTATGGAGAAATTAAACAGTACCATCATGGAGTTTGGGAAGGAAGTAGAATTTTTGCAGGAGAAGGTACAAAAAGGCGTTATTAAAGGTGTGGTACCGGTACCCAGTACTTTGCCGACTTTCAAGGTACCTCATTTTGATGGAACAACGTCATGGGTGGCCTTCCGTCTACAGTTTGAAAAAGTCGCAAAAGGCAACAATTGGGACGACGATCAAGCTGTAACCGCCCTTACGCTTGCTCTGCGGGGTGAGGCGGTCCAAATCCTCGAAAATATTTCCGGCGATTGCAATACCCTAGCCTGTCTGTTAGAAGCGTTGGAGTCTAGATATGGAGAGAAACACCTGGAACATGTCTACAGGGCTCAACTCCGCGACCGCACACAGAAAAGCAGTGAGGGTTTGCAACAATGGGCATCGGAAATAGAACGTATTGTTCGGAGGGCGTATGCTTCAACGCCGGGAGCAATTGATGCTACTACGGTGCAAGCTTTTACTGATGGAATTCGAGATGCGGAAGTCAGGGCTGCGGTTCGTCTGGGGCACCATCAGACTCTGAAGGCAGCCTTGACACACGCTCTGGAGGTGGAAGCAGTACGCCAAGACGGCCGACCACACCACCGTATTCGTGAGGTAATCGCACAAATGAAACCCCGACAAGGGCCAACATGCTATGAGTGCGGTGAAAAAGGGCATATTCGGATCAATTGTCCCAGGAAGGCTAAGGGAAGAAGCACTTCTGGGACACAGGTGGAAGCCGAGGATTTAAACTAGGAACAGCCAGGGCTATGGGGCGAGTACTGGCTGGTCGACATGTAGCCCCCATTATAACAGTATCACAAGTGGGTGACGGAAACAGTCTCATTATAGAAGGAGAACTGAATGGTAAATCCTGCAGTTTCACATTGGATACTGGTGCATCAAGAACCATTGCACGACCGGAGCTATTTCCTCGGACCATAGTATGGAAAAGAGGATCTTCACAATGCCGATTACAAACCGCCACTGGCCAACCAGTACTCGTCCTTGGTGAAACGAATGTGACTTTGAAAATGGGTGATAAGACATTCACGCACCCTGTTTTAGTAGCGAATATTACAGATGATTGCATAATAGGACTGGACTTTTTGAAGAAACAGCAGTGCGTCCTTAATGTAGCAAAAGGAGTATTGAGTTTTCCAGAACAAGAAGTATTTCTTCAAGGTGGAAAACAGGGGTCAGTGTACTGTTTAAGGAGAACGGTATTACCACCAAGATCAGAAACCTTAGTAGATATTAGATTATCACCAACAGGATGCCGTAAACGTTGCATTATAATAGAAGATTCTGGAGATCACCCAGACTGGATAACAGCAAGGACACTGATGATGATTTCTGATAAACCAAAAGTACGCATTATCAACGTTAGTAACAAAGAAATCATTCTTGATAAGAATTGCATGGTGGGTGTGTGCGATCATGTAGCATCTTTGAGAAAAACAGAGGCACACGAAAAGGAACGTGATAAGAAGTGGCAGGAACATATATCGACACTACTCGAAAATTGTAAGGGCAATTTAAACAAGTTCGAAAGTCACAAAGTTAAGCAACTGTTACATAACTTCCATGACATCTTCTCGAAGACCGACGGTGACGTGGGAAGGACCGGGCTCGTCAAACACCATATAGATACGGGTGATACACAGCCGATAAGACAGAGACCACGTCGTATCCCCTTTGCAAGAGAACAGGAAGTCACGGAAATGTTAAGAGATATGGAGAAAAACCGGATTATAGAAGCATCCACCAGCCCTTGGTCATCTCCAGTAGTCCTAGTCATGAAAAAGGATGGCAGCACAAGGTTTTGCGTTGACTACAGGATGTTGAATGATGCCACGAAAAAGGATAGTTATCCTCTGCCACGTATAGATGACACTTTGGACTTGCTAAGTGGCATGAAATGGTTCTCCACAGTTGGCCTCAAAAGTGGATACTGGCAGGTGGAAATCTGTCAGCAGGATAAGGAAAAGACCGCTTTCACCACTGGTCCTGGAAACAGTCTCTGGCAATTCAATGTCATGCCTTTTGGACTGTGCAACGCTCCAGCTACATTCGAGCGTCTAATGGAGCGCATTTTGGTGGGGTTGCTTGGTGATGCATGCCTGGTCTATTTGGATGACATCATCATTATGGGACGAAACTTCGCAGAACACCTACGCAATTTAGAGAAAGTGTTCCAGAAACTGCGTGAAGCAAATTTAAAACTCAGTCCTAGTAAGTGTACACTATTCCAGAAAGAGGTTGGATACTTGGGACACATTATTTCGGCGCAAGGAATTCGAACAGACCCTGAAAAAATAAAAGCCGTGTCGAAGTGGCCTACTCCTCGTAATAAATCTGAGGTAATTTCTTTCTTGGGTCTGTGTGCATATTACCGTCGGTTTGTGAAGGACTTCTCCGAGTTAGCGAAACCGTTGCATCGTTTAACCGAGGAAAAGTGTCAATTTGAATGGAACTTTGACTGCGAACAGGCATTTGCTCTACTGAAAACTCACTTGTGTGAGGCTCCTGTACTAGGTTACCCTAGTAGGGAAGGCCGATTTTTGGTAGACACAGATGCCAGCAATGTGGGTATTGGAGGAGTTCTCTCTCAAACACAAGGAGATAAGCAGGTCGTTATCGCATATTTCAGCAAATGCCTTTCCAAGCCAGAAAGAAATTATTGTGTTACCCGCCGAGAACTTCTAGCCGTTGTTAAGACCTTACAACACTTCAAGAAATATTTGATTGGGAGGCAGTTTACACTTCGTACCGATCACGCTGCCTTACAGTGGCTCCTCCAGTTCAAGGACCCAGAAGGACAAGTGGCAAGGTGGATAGAGCAGCTGCAAGAATTTGACTTTGTCACTGAACATCGAAAAGGCAAGTCACACAATAATGCTGATGCTTTGTCTAGACGACCTTGCGAAGAATCTTGCCGACAATGTGCCAAACAGGAAAAGAAAGAGAACGTAAGGATTATCCGGGTAAACGCTTTGGATGAAGACTGGGATAATCAATCATTGAAAGACGCACAGAAGGAAGACAGTTACCTTAAGGCAGTAATCGAGTGGAAGCAACGTGGCCAGAGGCCCGCTTGGAGTGAAATATCAGCGCTTAGCCCAACAGTAAAAAGTTACTGGGCTCAATGGGATAGCCTGATAATTGATAATGGAGTCCTCAAGAGGAAATGGGAATCACCCAGTGGGCAGGAAGTCACCTTACAGATAGTTGTCCCCTGCGATAAAATCGCGTCAGTGCTAAGACAGGTGCACGACGGAGTATCCGGAGGACATCTAGGAGTAAAGAAAACCCTGGAGAAGGTGAGGAAAAGATTCTATTGGGTGCATTGCCGCGAAGACGTAGAGGACTGGTGTAGAAAATGTGTAGCCTGCTCCTCAGTAAAGGGACCGCAAACGAGGGCCAGAGGTCGGCTGAAAGTGTATAATGTTGGTGCACCGTGGGAAAGAGTTGCTGTCGATATAGCTGGGCCATTCCCTGTTACTGAAGAAGGGAATAGGTATATCATCGTCATGCAAGACTATTTCAGCAAATGGCCAGAAGCTTTTGCAGTACCTAACCAGGAAGCTCATACAGTCGCCAAAAAGCTAGTTCACGAGGTGTTCTGTCGATTTGGCGTTCCCTTGGAGTTACACTCTGACCAGGGTAGAAACTTCGAGTCTTCACTATTTCAAGAGGTTTGCCAACTACTCGGGATACATAAGACTCGTACAACACCGTATCACCCACAGTCAGATGGAATGGTCGAAAGATTCAATCAGACGTTGGAGAATCATTTGGCCAAAGTAGTGGAAGAACATCAAAGGGATTGGGACCAATACATTCCACTCTTTTTAATGTCATACCGCTCAGCAACACATGACAGCACAAATTGCACACCGGCGAAAGTCAACTTCGGCCGAGAAATTAGACTACCCATAGATGCACTAACCGGAACACCTCCCGATACTCCTATCCTAGCCGTCGACTATGTGGCCGACCTGCGGCGTAAATTAGATGGAATACATGAGCTAGTGAGAGAGAATGGTCTGAAAACCAGTGAGAAGATGAAGATCCGATACGACCGCAAAGCTAACGTGCCCGGATTTGAAGAGGGAACTTTAGTATGGTTACATAACCCCATTAGAAGAAAAGGAAAGAGTCCAAAGTTCCAAGCTAAATGGGAGGGTCCGTACACGATAGTAACCAGAATAAACGATGTCACCTACCGGATTAAGAAAGGACCTAGAGGGAAGCTGAAGGTCGTACACGTTGACCGCCTAGCTCGCTATTATGGATCAAATCATGCTCGGGACGAGCATGACTAAGAAGGGGGCAATGTTACTAATGGACCTTATGTCGATGGCATAAGGTTCAATATTGCGTGACATGCAGTGTGTCATTTTTAAGCGCTATTTCGCTAGATCTAGACATTTCCTAGGTACAATAATAAAACGCATTACTAGACTTAGGATGGCCTATCGAATGGTACAGGTCTCAACAGTTTTGTCAACAAAGTGTCGACATCGAAATTTCTAGAAACCCGTTTCCGGGAATTACCGTAGGTACTTACATGGCCGGTGACCTCGAAGTTATGCAGTATTATTATTACGTCTAGAGGATTTCGGAATGTTCGATCAGCTGGCCTATATATACGCCGCGACGCCGGCGCAGAGTCAGTCTACACTCGACTAGCGATACGAAAACAGCGACAGTTAAGAAGCGATCTTTGAGAATACCTACTGCGACAACTGTAACGAGAACTGTGAGTACTACGTAAAGTAACATCCGTAGAGTTATTGTGTGTTTACGACACGGACTTCGTGGACATAAGGGAAGACTTCGGTGCAACGTCAGCGACATTCTACTTGTCATTGCCTACAATCGACTGTACCTTCGTTGCCAATAAATTTCGTAACCCTTAACCGGCGTTTAAGTACCCCTAGCCCGTAACATTATTTAATTTTTACGTAAGCTACGAGTGTCAATCTTAAAAACCTTAAAGAAGCAGAGGTGGCTGTAACTGGAACGCTTTACATTTTACTGTAAGTCTACCAAATCTGAAACGTTTCCTAATCTGATACGTTCTGGCTTCAGGGTTGTTTATATAATTGTGTCGGGTTATAATGGCTTCCGCCAAAATATGTTGCTGTGTTTGATTGTCATTTCTTATGTGTAAAGCTAACACGAATAGAGTATAGATATGTATGGACGACAGCAGGTCAAGCTACCCGAAATTGTCAAATATTCCCAATCAATCTTGAACCTTATTGGTGAAAAGTTGAAAACCTAAAAAAGAAATCTGACAGATTGCAGTAGCTTTATGTGCTGTCCTCTGTACAAGTAAAGTAGTCAGTAGTTTTGCTAAAACTAATTGTAAAAATATATTAGTTTATTCAAACCCGGGATACGTAAAAAAGAAAAACGGAATCACCGGTAATTATTCAACCCTTTAAAGCCGAATAGTTTGAGAGGGGTTTGAATTCAAAGTCGACTAACAATGCGACTAGACCAAAAATATTCCGGGCAAAATCAGGTTTGTTTGGACCACTGTTTACATAGGCGGGTACTGGGAAAATGGATAGTCGGGGTTAAAAGTAAGCCAGTAGCATATGCCACAAGCGTGATTCGAATAATATACATACTACATATAACTAGAGGGTGTTCTGTTTTTTGGTTCAAAAACGCAAATGTTGCGAGGGCTTTGTGAATTTTTCGTAAATGTAGACGAGGCTATGAATATGTGTTTGAGTTTCTGAATAAGGGCGAAGAAAAAAAATGATGAGTATACCATGTACACTGGACCCAATATCACTGAGGATTCCTATCCTCAGTGATATTGGGTCCAGTGTACATGGTATGGTGTGGATTTCTCATAGTATACTCAGGGGATCCTCCCCTCATAAGAGTTGGTATGTGAGTTCCAGAGTAACCTAGCACCTAAGATTCCCAGTAATCTACTACTGGTATTTTTTTTTAAATTTTGCCGTATTTTTATGAACTAAAAAAGCCTTTATTTATTTATGGAATGCAATGTAAATATAAAAATGCAGAAGATGAAAAAGAAAACGTGTCTTTTCTAGGCCGAAAATCTTCGATTGCAAATAAAGATCAGGATGTTTAACCTTTTGAACGCCAATCACTTCTATACAAGTTCGAGATTTTCGTGCCCTCAGCGCCACTACTTGATTAGAAGTAATCACAGTATAAAATAAATTTACGACTTTACAAGACCTTTTATTTTGTTTTTATGGAAATTTGCCCTGTTATCAACCATATTTATAACTTTTTCACACATAATAAGTTCTTGTTTGTTTTATTTTCAATAGAAACAAAAACGCCAGAAAATATTGTTACGCACCCAGCGCCAATTACTTGATATCAAGTAAGCCAGTGATGGGACACGATGAAGACCTCGCTATATTTCATCTCGTCGAAATGATCATAAATACTATTATTGCAAGAAAATGACGTGAATAAATAATATTTTATAAATATCGTAAACTATAAACTACGTTTTATTCACCTTAATCAAGAATAAATAGGGTTTCTAATCATTGTCGATAGTGAAACACCGATTGAAAAACCCATCCCTACAATGTTGGTTAGTTATCATTCCACACCCGCCACGGACGTGTATAGAAGTAAGTCTGTGACGTCATAAGCGGTCGGGTTTCAAGGTCATAGTGATTTTGTGCATTTTAGTGTAGTGCAATGTTTACATCTTGAGTTGGCGCACGTGTTGTTATAAAAAAAATTGTGACTGTGAATATGACGAATTATTGCGAGTTGTTCAAGTCTGAATCAGAATTTTGAAATAGTTCGTCATCTTGACATTCCGTTGAGTCGTAGTTGACGTTTCAGGAATTTTCTTCAGTTTTCTATTAGTTTCTACAAACCAGAAAAAATAATTGCGAGTATTATGCGACACCATTAAAAAAAAGGTATATAACATCTGTGTGAAACAAACACCCTCCATTTTATTTTATTTTTTAAAACGTAGAAAACCACGTATTTTGCTTCTATTAATTGTGTTTGTTGTAAGTAAACGAAATAAATTATGCAGGAATCGGTTGAGTTTATGCACGTGTAACTCGACCACAGTGAATATAAAAATAAATACCATAGAAATCTAGACATCAGATATCAGAAAGGATTTTGACGTGCCTCGAGCGCCAACTACTTGATATGAAGTAGAAGGATTACATTTGGAGACAAATAGGGATGTGCCTTTTAGAACACACGTCTAATAAATTTAAAATTCTTTTCTTTATTATGGGGAATATATCCAGGTTTTCATATTGATTTTTTCATAAAACTAAAATAAAATATGAAATTACGGTTACAGTTTTTATTTAGCTTCGTAAATTGATGAATAAACATTATTTTAAATGTATAATATTATTTGTCGATAGGACATTAATCCCATCCCTACGTTTTACTATAGATACGTTATACATTTGTAGTGTGGCGCAGGAGGACACATCGCGTATTATATAGATGGGCGTTCAAAAGGTTAAACATCTACAAAAGTGTTTGGTCCCAAAAAATGTGAAAGGTCATAGAAGTGAGATTTCCATCAAAAATAAATATAAAACGTACCATGAATACTTTGAATGTCAGACATAAGTACATACGTCAGTTTGATGGACACAAACGGTTTGATATCCCCACTAGTCCTTTAGAGAAACGTAGACTTAAACTCAATTTTTCTGTGTCAATATTCACTGTCATACTCTACAAACATTCTCCGATTATCGCGGTATCACAAATCACTTCATTAATAACAGCCAATCGCTTTCTTTTGACTTAAATAATTTATAACAATTCAGTCGGTTTCTTCACAAATCCATTTGTTTACGGTAAGCTCTAGTGAGACTTTAACTGAACAAAATTTTCTGCTAAAGAACGCTTTAGAAATAATAAAGAGTTCTTGAGATCAATTGATTATGTCGAATGGTGTAAGATGTAAAAGGTAGTGGTGTATTGGAAGTTTGCAGTAAGTAAACGGAGTTCTAACGAAGCGATTTTGTCGAACTCATCAGCCTAGCTTGATAATTGTGTCGAACTAAATGACTTGGCAATCAATCTATACTATCACAAACGTGTTGGTGATGACTGGTGATGGCAATGGCATGGCTTATTTGCCATAATGCAATTACAGTATTTCTGCGACTTTATTTTGAAATTGTTATATATTAGAACTTTTCTTCGTTAAGTACTCCAACGTTGAATACCATACTTCGAATCGGCATATACGTAGCGTTTAGGTGGTGTGAGATATATCATCGCATAGGGTAGGTATGGTGTCTATGGAGGAGTTACGAACTTGAATTTGTACAACAGCGGACGACATCATTATTGTATGTATACAACATGTAATTCACAGGACAACGCTTTAGATCAGAATTAAAGATATAGAATTTCCAGTTTACAACCTTTAGCTCCTAATATTCATGACTGCACTGTCAGCTTTACTGATATCAAATTTGTATATTCGCTTCATACTAGCGACTTTGTTTGAACAGACAAGTATTAAACTATTTACTGGCACATTACCTCTCCATTGGTTATCAACTCCCCGTTGAAGCCGGACATTCACGTGTCAAAATTGAGATTGATTGAAGTTGACTCTAGCGTAAAGATAGGGAGTTGAAAATGTGTTGAACTTCTGTGGTCAACTTTGTGAATTGTTTAGCCTTAGGCAAAATATCAATCATTGTCAAGTTTCTGGCGGAAGAAACAAGACAGATTCCTTTTTTATCTTTTCCCGAGTGTTGCAAAATTATTGTGTATCTTTGGCAATAACAAACTGTCACCCACGAATTTAACACGTTCTAGATAAAAAAAAAATACTTTTTATTTTATTTGCATTATTAAATTCAACAGAGTTGGAATTCGAAACAAAGAAAAAACGTTTATTACCATACGTCATCATCATCTCATCTGCCTAGCCTTTCCCAGTATTTTGCATGGAGTGACGGCCTACCTGAATTCTATATCCCAATTACTGCGCAATAGAAACCCCTTATTAACACCACACATTACGATCAATCAATTGGGATCAGAATCATGTATTCTGTTATTCGTACCATGGAGTCATCTATGGTACGAATGAAAGGTTCTGGGAACCTTTATATACTTCTTTCTACGAGGACACGTTAAACCCATTGAGGTGTTCCACCTCATCTTATGGCTCGGGGTGGGGGATTCGCGTATTTACCCTACTACCCTGTATGCTACGGATGACGCGAAATTTATCATAATTCTAGGCTTAGGATAATATCCACCAAAGCGAAGAGGGGAGAAGACGAGATGTGATGATGGCAGGTTATTTCCACTAAAGCGGAGAGGAGACATGAGCTGTGAGACATCGAAACGAGTCGCCGGCGCTACTTGGCGCCTCCCAGCCGCCCGACTAGACACATCTTCACTCTGCCGCGTTGCTTGGTAGCTTGCCACGCAATATAACAATTTATACAGAAAAATGAGACATTTCCTCCCTTCTCCGCATGATACATTCTCGTTCTCGCCAAAACTAAGCGGAGAAAAGAAATTACGAAAGCCGATTCGTCTATTCAAACACATCGTCTCTGTTTTCCTCTCCTCTTCGCTTTGGTGGATACCGGACCTAATTGGGTAACATGTGACTATTTTACAGACAACAGCCACAATATTATCCTTAAATTGCCCTAGAAAAGATAACATAAGTTACGTGGTAATTCGAAGTTAGCGGCTTTATCTTCGCCCGGAATCAGCGTCAGCGATCGTAATTGCTACTCTCAAGTATCTGTCACTTAAAGCCAACGACCACTTGCCACATTATACTGGTTTAAGCTCTAAGAGGCGATATAGTATTTTGACACGTTATTATGTGCTGTGGGTCTCTGGTTTCTTTCATAATACACTTTGACGGAAACGTTTGAATTTAATAAAATTACTGCCTATGTTTTTTGCTTGTACCTATTCGATTAATATTTTATTTCGTTTCGGTTTCTGTTCTTTGTTTTTACGGCCTAGCTAAGTTTCTTCTGAGTTTTTTTACGATATTATTATCTCTTTGACTGTTTGTTCCTTTAAAGTACTTTACAAAGCAAAACTTATTATTTATTATTATTTATTTATATAACAGATACCTATATACATATACTTTGAATGCTACGGTTTTTGTAAGTTCTACGTTTTCCGTACAGACAGAGCTCGGAGTCACATCGGATGCTGCTAGAAGCAGCAAGTCAACATTTTCCATACAAACCGCCAATATCTCTTACTAAAGTTACGGCATCCTAGAAGAGCTTTACCATTAAAGTTATAACAGACGTCATGAAAATCATAATACTCTGTATTTGGACATTACGGCTATGTGTGGTGGTCACCGGTCTTTTAGGAAGTCATAGATTAAGATAAAAATGTTATAGAAACTAGAATAGCGGTGCGTGAGAGACATAAGCCCGCAACGCACTTTCGCCACTTAAAATTTTAGTAATGCCGCCCTGTTTTCCTGAAATTTGTGTTTTTTCCATTTTTTCTTATACATTGAACCCGTCCTTTATCTGCATGTAATGTATAACCACAGAACAGATGATTTCTTGTTTTTCTCATTCATGATGCCCTAGTTTTGCCAACCGACGATTGTTTGCTGTTTAATTATCGACAAGCCCAAAATTAAATAAATTTCTAGCCTATGTACATATATATTCATAGTTATGAACCTCCACACGCAATAAATTAATAATTAGTAACTATTCAGATATACAAATATTGGCATCGATACTACTAATAAATTGAACAAAATGTATTATAATGAAATTATTAAGGTAATATGTACCTACATGTACCATATACATATATCTTACCTAAATAATTTCAGTATAGCTACCTTCTTCTTCCCCGTGTAGTGCCGGGCTTAGAGTACTACCAACCCATATCCTCCCTAAGACGCGACTTAGGGAACTCTTACTAGGGAAGCCGGCAGCAGCGCTTCTCCTGTGGAGTATCAAATCACTACTATCCCCAACCCACCTGCCAAGCGTGGGGATTATGGCAAACCCCCCCAATGAAAGCCTTGAGGGAGGCCTTTGTCCAGCAGTGGACATCTACAGGCTGAAGAAGAAGAAGAGAAACTTCAAGTATTTCTATATGAATCAAATCTAATACATGCACGTCACGTCGTGGTATTATTTATATCCGAAATATCTGTGTTGACAATTTTGCCCAACAAATTATTGATAGTGATGCTCCGTGGATATTATTCATTCCTATTGCTGAGATTGGCTCGAGCCTTGACTATGCGTGAGTGGTTTTGTGATGATATTTTTCTGAAGTTATAAGTATGTATGTGAACATCCTTTTTTAAAGGAAGTCAATAATGTGAATATTAAGGATTCACATTTTTGAAAACTCACTAAGCCCCCTTAATTATTTATTTTTTCAAATGTCTTTGTTGACCTTTAATCAAATAATCGGACCGTATCGAAACGGTAATAACTATTCGTTAACCGTGACTATTTCTATATCAATCGATAGGTTGGCTGATTGAAAATCGGAACATCTTGATGAAATTGAGTTTACTATTCAGTTTCTTTTTTTATTTAACCTTAAAAAATATTAAAATAAATAATATGTTAAACGATTATTTATGCTTCTTTACTAAAATTCAAAAACTCGTGCATGCGAATTCTAAGGGTGGTTTCACGCAGTTTTACTTTAAGCTTTCAAAGGCGGTTCCTGCGTTCAGCTTAACAACAACATTGAAGATAATTTCGATCGCGACAGCCTCCGTGGCGTAGCGGTAGTGAACGCAGTCGCTGCGCAAGGAGGCGCAGGTTCGATCCCCGCGCAGTGCAAATATTTGTAATTTGTATGCATGAATATGAATATTTGCATTGGTCTGGCTGGTCGTGCCTCGGAAAGCACGTTAAGCCATTGGTCCCGGTTGCCATACGAACATCTAATGGCAGTCGTGGCTGATGGTTGGAGCCCTCAAAAGTCCAACAATTGGTCTAACTGCAATGCTTCGATATCGCCTTCGGGTTGTGGAGGTCAGACGGCAGTCGCTTCACGGAAAATATCGAAGTATAGCCAAAATTAGCAGGTGGACTGTTAAAGCGGACCCCAGGCTCCAAAGCTGAAAAAGCTTCGGATGCGACTGGGATTAACGCTGAGATGATGTTGATGACATTCGATCGCAACACCCACAATTTATGCTCTAAACTTTGCAACAGTGTCTTTGTTAAATCTGTTCACATGAAAGCGTATGGCAGTCGTTGGATAAATATGTTTCATCGCTAATTCGTGTGCGAGTGTGGTCAAATATAATACCGCCGTTACGCTTGCATGAACTTCTCAAGTTAAGATTTTTTTCTTTACATTTTTTATTTTCAACACTTTTTTACCTTCTTTTTTGTTTTGGATGGGAAATCATCAAATGATCTCTCCCGCTCTAGGCGGATCGGGAGGGCGTGTCAGACTTTTACTGACTAAAACGTGGGTTTTAGTCAGTAAAAGTCTAATAAAAACCGTGGCACAGGCAAGTGAAGGAACACGGGTGGCCGTGTTTCTTCACTTGCCTGTGCCACGGTTTTTATTTTAACCAATCCGCAACCTTGATTTTGGAGGTATCGGTCTTCGTGAACCCGTCACGATGTGCTGACATCTCTTTGAGGCGCGCGTGAAACACAACGCGCCGTCGATTCGGACACACGTCGAAGGAAGTGTATGAGGGTTCCCGCTACCTGTCATTCGTACCATAGATGACTTCATGGTACGAATATCAGAGTACATGATTCTGATTCTAATTGATTGATCGTTATGTGTGGCGTTAATAAGGGGTGTCTATTATGCACTAACTGGGTTATGGAATTCAAGTAGGCCGTCGCTCCATGCAAAATATTGGTAAAGGCTAGGCAGATGAGATGATGATGACGTATGGTAATAAACGTTTTTACATGCTTTTTATTAGCTTCACCTGTATGCTTTATTGGCACTTGCTTGCACTTGCTTGGCTTGCTTGCTTGTTTGTCCGTCTCTAACTCTTTGGAATTGAGTAGGCAATTCGCCGCCCGGGAAGAACCAGGCCCGAGTCGAGGGCACGTTGTTTCACGCGCGCTTCAAAGATATGTCGGCATATCGTGACGGGTTCTCAGCTCACCGTCTGCAGGCCCGCGCCTACGGTGACCGGGAGTTCGATGTTGTCTCCCGACCAGGGCGTCTCCCGCGGGGGCTAAAGGTTTGAGGGCGCTGGGATTCTCGCTCCTTTACGCACTCCTGTTTCCTCTTTTGCCAGCATTATTGCTTCGCAGAAAGAGGTGGCGGCCTGGCATGTGCTCGTCGCCAATCCCTGATGCGACGACACGGCGGTGCTCTTCCAAAGCCGGGCAGACTTCCACTGTATGCTCCATTGTGTCGTCAGAGTGAACCCCAGACGTTTCCTCCCGCCTTATCCGGAACAGGAACCTCCCGAAACAGCCGTGTCCGGCAAGGAAAAGTTTTACGCTTGATCAAGGCATCAGAACTTTATGGTCTTCATTTTAATGCTGGCCAGCTTGACGATCACAACCATTAACGTTTTACTAAAATGATATATGTTCTAGTATGTTGTAGCTTTCCACTATATTTAAGCGTTTTTCTTATTATATTCCCTGGTCAAGAAAAATACAAAGGTGCGCACATATTTTGCACAATAATAAAAACAAAAATATACACGAAGCCAAGATCTAAATTTCTTAAAAGTATTTTCTTTCTTTCGTTGAATATTTACTCAGGAACAGTCCCACATATCAAAAATAACATAAACAAACAATTCGTTTTACAAATCCCGGAATAAGGAACCAGAAATCCTCTATAAATTCTCAAACTTGTACTGTGGTGTGAAACAATTGCCGGTTAACAGGAAGCGTTTACAGTGAGCGGTGGACGGTTATAGCAAGTCAAATAGCTTGGCCCGTTATGACAAATTGAGGGGGTTTAGTGAAATAGCTCGCCGTGACGTTATTCCGACGACTACGGATTTTCGGACCATTCCGTCGCCAAGGACGTATATCCTGTAAGGCGACTTGGGATAGTGTATATTGTTGGGATAAGATAAAGATTGTTTAATAAACTGTTAACCTCGTGTTGAATATCATTTAGTCTACCGAGTACCTACTTAAACAAATGGCTAGTAATTGATAGTTACAGAGAAACCGGGATGACGATTAATACATACAGAAGTATTTAAGATAAATACATGTTACGCCAACATGAAATGAATTAAGATAAAGGAAGGGGAATAATAATAATTATTATTTATGTAATGTCTAACTCGACTGAATTCAACTAGTACAAGTGTGTCTGTGGCGGTAACGTGCCTACCACGAAAGATTTTAATCAAGATTCAAGTGGACTGTATTTAGGATATCGATATATTAGATATTATTAAATATAAGTAAATATATTATTTGATATAAGTAAATATATGATAGAATGATGCCTTCGGAGTATATCCCTCCGATTAAAGTGCTAAAAACGTCGAACCACTTACCTCCTACCTTCAGATGCGGAGTTCATAGACCACCAGACCAGATCACGAGGAGACGCAGGTCTACACAATTCACAGGCAGACTCCCTAATTTTATAAATTTTGAATTTTTAGGCCTAAATACCCCCGGGGGATACTTTGCATACATAAAACTAATTACATTTTTGTAACCATTAAAATATCGTGGCCATGACTCGCTAGCTTGCCAGTACGAAAAGAAGTGCGTTCGTCACGCAGTTCGGCGATCGGCCGAAGAACGCGGTCCACTGTGGTCGAGTTTCGTTTATTTGAAGTTTTTGGCAGCGTTCACCACCGACAAACACAAAAATCAGAGGAAATATTGAACAGTGTTTGCAAACACAGGTACACTCTCTCGTCAGTCGCATATATACTAAACATCATAGAAAATTTGTCAAACCACCATTTTTAATCTTTGGATAAAAGATTTCCGTCGCTCGAAAATCCGTGAAAAAATCTAAAGTACGGTCTGAATATAGAATTGTTTTCGTGTGTATTTAGGAACTCGATTCTGAATAATTTATTAAATTACACAATATGTTATGTATATACTTATAACACGTGATAACTTGTCTAGAAATAAGAAATAAATAAACTTGCATGTAAATCTTGTGTCGCTCCTACTTAGAACATATATACTTAATTCTATTTACCTCGAAACCTTGGAAGCGTGAACATACAGACTTACAGATACACACGAAGTAGAGATTCCAGATGGCGTTGCTTGGACCTCTGCAAATAACTTAGGAGTACACAGGGCAAAGTTTTGGGGCGTGCCTTAAGCCTTAAAGTTGAGTATGTGATGTATATCTGTATATTAATTACTTTTGAAGGGTTTTATTATTAATTTGAGGCAGTTAGAATTATAAGGGACAACATTTTGTTAATGATATTTCATATTGTAGCAAACGTACTTAATGCAAAATTAAGACTTATATGGCTTTCTTATGATTAATGTAGAACTGATACCACATGGGAAGCTCCAGCTTTCAAATAAACTATGAATCATTAAAATTTGTTCAACCAGTCGAATGTTATAATAAACATAAAAAAATCGAATTCAGATCTTCCCATTTTTGAATTCAGTTAAAAAAGAAGCATGTAAAAAAAAAAGGAAAATTGTTTATTCTGCAGAACGAAAATGCACATTACAAAAAAATAAATCTTTAAGTACATACACACACAACGTAGTTAAAAGGCTCGTACTCAAGCATATAAGAACTTGACAGTTTTCTCCATTAATAGATGTCAAGGCCAGGGACCATAATGCTTTTTCCTTTCGTAACGATTTCTTCCAGTCAATTGTAAGTAGCGTTTATAAACAGCGTTCCAAAAACGTAATTGGGCCTGCGTCATGATTTTTTCAAATGTACATAAACATGCTTTCGTGTAGGTACAACTTGTAACGCAAAGGATTGTAGCGGTCTCTACAAACGCCACAAATAAAGCAACGCGTCATACTGACGTCACACGAATTCTGCAATCTAGACATAAAACCTGTCTGGTAGGAGGATGCTTCCTTCTCTATGAAGAATAAGTCAACTTTACACCCTGGTCGATATCCATACCAAGGGCACGCCTTTTTGGTTGATATTAAAATATATTGTAAGGCTTTTCAAATCCTATCTGTATATTCAACCAGTGCGTCCTACCCGTCATGACTTACGGAGCTGAGACGTGTTCACTAACGGTCAGACTATTCCATAAGTTTAAAGCCGCTCAGCGAGCTATGGAGCGGGCTATGTTGGGCGTCTCTTTGCACTTTCGCATCAGAAAATGATGTGATCCGACAAAGGACCAAAGTCACCGACATAGCTGAGAGGATTAGCAAGCTGAAGTGTCAATGGACTGGTCACATATGCAGCAGGACCGACAACCGTTGGGGTAAACGAGTCCTCGAGTGGAGACCGCGTCTCGGCAAACGAAGCGTAGGACGCCCTTGGGCGAGATGGAGCGACGACATCAAAAAGGTGGCTGGTAGTGGCTGCCGGAGAACTGCTCAGGATCGAGCTTGTTGGCGTGCCATGGAAGAGGCCTATGTCCAGCAGTGGACGAGTAGAGGCTGATGATGATGATGATGATCTGTACATCATCATCATCATCATCAGCCTTTTTTATCGTCCCACTGCTGGGCACAGGTCTCCTCTCATACAGAGAAATGTTCGGAAGTTATTAGAATTTTTGATACATTGATAACAGAAACCGAACTTTTCAAATTAAAATAAACACGAAATAAAATACACGACTAAACAAATAAATCAATAATCATAATCAATAATCAGTCTTGCCGCCAAGCGATTCGTCGTGTTCCGGCATGATGTCTGGTGAAGCCGTACGGAGAACGGGTCTGAGCAGTTGTGTTGCGATGTGTGCCGGGTACGATGTGCCTAATGTTGTTGTGTCGGGAGTTTGGTCGTGAAGGCTCTCCAGATCATCCTCTGGCGCAGCATCGTTGGTCGTGTTGTTGGGTTAAACATTGCATCACCTCGCTCAACTGCCGTCTTCCTTCCTATTCACTCAGTTTTTTTGAGTGAATAGGCTTAATAAGCTAGTGTGCTTTACCATCAACGATTGCATCACTGCTTACCATCAGGCGGGATTGCAGTCAAGCACTAGTTTATAACTATTAAAAAAAAAAATATATATAATTGGCAAGTAACGTGAAAGTGTACGTGATTCTTTACCGGCTGTTGTATTATTTAATGCTTAGTGATTGCAATAATTCTTACGCATTGTATACTAGAAAGATATAGGAGAGACACAGAGAGAGAAGGTAACATAGACGGCATAACGCCTTAATCTTACTTGAACATTTTTACCAGTCATCTACAAGCAAGCAAGCTCCGTCAAGTAATTTCGTTTCAAAAAATGCCTTGTTTTGCACATCCTCTCATTTTAGCCGAAAGTCGTAAGGGCATAAATTCAACTGAAATACCATTAACTGATGGATTACATGCATACATACATAAACCTGTGCCATCTCCCCATGGGAGTACTTGCATGAGAAGGTGTGGCAGGCTGGATTGTGGCACGAGATGATGGATTAAAACAGGTATTAATAATTTTGTGAAATCATGCATGAACTTGTTAAATATTTCATTTTTGATGTATAATTATATTATAAGAATCATCATTATCATCTCAGCGTTAATCCCAGTGGAATCCAAAGCTTTTCAGCTTGGAGTCTGGGGTCCTTTTTCCAGTCTAACTGCTTTGGCTAAACTTCGATATTTTCCGTGAAGCGACAGCCGACCTTCACAACCCGAAGGCGATATCGCAGTATTGCAGTTAGACCAATTGCTGGACTTTGGAGGACTCCAACATCCCGTAACGACTGCCATTAGATGTTCGTATGGCAACCGGGACCAACGGCTCTCAGCAATTATATTAGAAGAATATTAATAATGTCACATATCTCAATTGACAATGTCAAATGAGATACTTCTTCAACATACATATGTCACGGTCATGGTGTCTTTGGTTTTAGTATATTCGTTTTTGCCACTCACATCCGAAGTTAGTTATTTTTCACTTTGTTGTGTGCTTGTTCTTAGACGTCTTAAGTTAACAGGACTAAGCTAACATTTATCTTCTGTCCTTTTCTTAATGAAATATAAAGAAAGATGCACTGGACTTAAATTTAGATTAGTTTCTCAACAAGGGAATCGGCGCTTTAGTCTTGCATACATCATTTTTTGTTTATGCGAAAACTGAAATATGTGTCCAGTATTTTTAAGTAAAGAATATATGTACAAAATTTCAAAAAGATTAATGAAAAACTACAAAGTAATGAGCTTACTATTCTACTAGGTTGTCCCAACATAAATTTCGTCAAAGCTCCGGTCGGGCGGGCGAGCGCGATGCATTGACCTCTGTCGTTAGCTGTTGCGTATACATATTTATACAATATGTAAAGAAAACCCTGTCCGATCCGTGAAGGTATAGGTATCGATAACTGATTCTACTAATGCCTACAAAGCCGGGCTAAACTCAAAAAAAAAATCCCCCTATAAAAATAAATATTATTTCGCAAAAAGAGGTAACTTAAAACATGTGCGGTAAGCCATTCAGGCGCGGGGGAAGAAGGGCAGGGCACGCGGCACGCGGCCGCATCGCTATTCGCTCAGAATTATACCGTCAAATATAATGTTGTCACTTTTTAAAAATTACCAAATTTTGGGGAAGTTGGAATCAATTCGCGGGAAAATAAGATTATTTTAAAATTCACTAGTATTGTTACTATGATGATTATGTAAAATTTCATATGTTATTTGGTCATGTGTTTACCTAACCTTTATTATCCTTACGGGTCGGACAGGGTTTTCTTAACATATTGTATATACTTTATTTGTAATATATTTTATTATAATATATTGGGTAAAAATATAACATGGTGTAAAATAATTGAAATCGATTCAGTTGCTTATTCTGAACAAACTACATATATTCAGGTTTCGCATACCTAAACAAAAAATAACTTTGTATAACTGTATATGCAAAACACTTAGCTGTTAAAGCGGAGAGTCTTGAACGTTTCGCTCGAGTCCGCTTTCATAGATCTTCAGTTTAGCACCCTGTTTTACAGGCTCTTACATCATTATATTGTTAGAAATAGAAGTGTTTTGAATTTGAAAAGAATAGGTTATGTCTAGTAATGTTTGAATGTGTAAAGTGTACTCGGTGGTAGGTCATAATATCGGCTGCCGGCAGAAGTTACCTCCCATCAGACCAAAGTCTTGCCGCCAAGCGATTCGTCGTGTTCCGGCATGATGTTTTGTGAAGCCATACTGAGGACGGGTCTGAGCAGTTGCGTTGCGATGTGTGCCGGGTACGATGCTCCAAATATTGTTGTGTCGGGAGTTTGATTGTGTAGGGTCTCCAAATCAATCTCCCTCTGGCTCAACATCGTTGGTTGTGTTGTTGGGTTTAATATTGCATCACCTGGCTCAACTGCCGCCTTCCTTCCTATTCACTAAGTTTTTTAAGTGAATAGGCTTAATAAACTAGCGCGCTTTACCATCAATGATTGCATCACTGCTTACTACCAGGCGGGATTGCAGTACCTAGTTAGTAAAACAAAAATCAGAGTGACATCATCACCTTCATTTTGCCCAACATGTTGGATCGGCTTCCAGTCTACATTCAGCTAATTACCAGGACTTTAGATAAAGTGACTGCTTATTAGGCTTAGTCATGGGTTTTACCCACACTTTGTGTAAATATTTTTATCACCACAGTCTCAAAATGGTGAAGGAAAACTTCGTTAGGAAAAGTCCTACAACCAAAAAGATAAGAATCTGATACCTAGAAACCTGCAATAGGCTTGTGTGATAGATTAGGTACAGATATTCCATTTTCATCATCATCAACCTCTTTATCGTCCCAATCAAATTAACGGTGCGGTTGTCGCAGTGGTTGAGCAATTGACTGCTGCGTTGCGTGCTACTGGTTGGATACCCGCATGAAACAAAATATATTTGTATGGTCTACAAGTAGTTTTTCTGGGTCTGGCTGTTGTAATTGCCAGTATGGTGTAACATTTTCGTATACAAATAATGTAGTAGAGGCCTTTGTTCCAACAGTGGAAACACTACAGCTGCAGGCAAACTACGTACCTATATCATGGCTGATAAGTACAGAATTAGTGTAACAGTAAGTGCTCATCTCACTCGAGGAAAACTTTTCTTTTTCTATAAGTTATAAACTAGCGCTTGACCGTAATCGCGCCTGATTTTAAGCAGTGGTGCGATCGTTGATGGTAAAGCGCGCTAGTTTATTAAGAGCCCATTCACTCTAGCCTTGAAGACACTCAAATAGTAGTGTGACGGAAACACCACCGCTGGCGAATTTTTTCCAGTCCCTCGATGTACGCGGTAAAAAAGGGGAAGCGAAACGCTTCGTCCGGATCGTAGTGGTGTTAACAACGTACTTAAGGGTGGAAAGTCGCTGTACGACGGGTCGTCCGATGGTGGAACGGGGATGGGGGATTACTTATTTATGATTTCCTCACAAGTATAGAGTATATAATTCATATATCAAAGAACAAGAAATAATAATAGCAACATCTTCTCGTAAAAAGTCCGGAATAAATTCACCTACTCCAGTTACTTCATTTTTTTGTTTACCCATAAAGCAATGTTCACAAGCGTGAGATTGAGTAATTTTATAACATCGCCCTACTGTAAGGCAGTTGCACACATGCGACCTGTGTTTGATAACGTTGTAAAAATACCAGAACATAATTGCTTCATGCCTGAATTGGGGCAGATAAGATAGCTTAAGTAGATTGATAAGAGGTTGATGAAATTCCTAATTGCAGGTCATGTTTACTGTAACGCAGATAGTGTATGTTTTCGTGTAAATATGAACAGAGATAATTTGTCTTGTTTTACGCCTTGTTGTCGATTAATTAATCTATAAAGACAAAGTCATTTAAAAAGATAATTCGCCAAACTCAAAAAAAATATAAGAATTTATACAATGCGTTTTTATGGCGCAGTGATGGGGTTGTTACCAATAGACCATGACTGCATGAAATTATCGCTAAATGTCGATCTACAAATGGTACGTCGAGGATTAAGCAACCAATTTACCACTAGGCCAGGTCAGGCAAGGTACCAATGTAACTTTTATAAAGTTATATGTACTTTCTAAGTATAACTTGGACACCAATGACTGAAGGTGAAGGAAAACATCTTTAGGAAACCTGGACTTTAAGTCTGAAAACACCAAGCGTGGTGATTACGCTCATTCCATCTCTGTATGAGAGGAGACCTGTGGCCAGCAGTGGGATGATAAAAAGTTTGATGATCATGATCATGAACCAATTTACTTCGTGTGTTTAATTTTATAACCTTCCTCCTTCAAAAAGGCGAAAGAAAATATCAGGAGTAGACAGGCATGTCGTAAAACCAAGAAATTCGAAGACCTACCAACTCATATTGGGACTGCGTGGTAGATGACGGTCCAATCCTTCACACAAAGTCAGTATCCCTGCAGTGGGGATATTAATATGTTAATTCTCGACCATAGTCTAAAGCAATAGGTCGTATCTATAGCTCGACCTTAGAATTTGGAATTAGTTCGTATCTGTGGGTCCCCGGATCTCTAGGACCTAACGCTTTTTTATTTCTTTTTTAATCTTTATTTAGAGAGCTTTGTCACATATGACAATGTCGCTCTGTAATGCAGCTACATGCTAAGTACAAATTGGTAATGACCTAATGCTTCTAAGTTTGAGAATTATGTTTATAAATAGGTACTAACTTTTTTATTAACTGGCAAGATGATAAATGTAGTGTAGGTATGAACGCAATTATTCATTTTTTTTAACGTTATTAAAAGTGTTATTTGCTTAGGTTACGGTGTTTGTATTCTGACTTCACAGGTTACCACAAAAAAAAAAGAAATTAAATTATAATCTGTATCATTTTTAAGGATTATCCACTGCTTTCTATGTTCGAAAAATGTACCACAAAAACGTAAACAGCGCAATGAATGCTGTTGACCTGTCAAAATGAAAACCATTGCTTCTGTTTGTGTGTTATGTAATCAGAGATAAAAATATTTTCTTCATCACATAGATGAATAACTTCTATACCAATTCTATCAATATTATTAGACGTTTCCTTTGATATTGATCTCGAATAGCCAGAAGGATAGTTACTTCCGCGAAGTGATATATTCTGAAGGCATGTATTCAATAGCCTTCAATCATGGAGACAAGCCATAAAATAGTTTGGCCATAAAGGTAAGTAAGGTAGGAAAGATATGTTCAAGCTTATACGGCTAAAAAACAAGTAAAGTTTCGGCATCAAACTATCAAATGTAGTAACTTAGTTCTTTGTATATTGGGTACAATATGTAAAAGGGTTGGGAGGATAAGAGCATTATTAGTTTCATTTTGGAGGGGCTATGGCTGAGAAATAAGCAATACGGTCAGGTTAAGCAATACTTGCGTAAAATCGTAGGTCCCGACTATCGTAGGTTCCTGGATTTTTGAAAGCATGAAACTTTTTTTTGTTCTGTATGAGAATAGATCAAATGAACTCTTCTGCTCTGGGTGGAGTGGAAGGGTGTGTCAGACTTAACGCTGAGATGATGATAATGATTGTCGTATTGCATTTAATGCACACCAGTACAGCTATATCCTAAGTCACAAATTCATATGGCTCGAAGACTGGCGAACCGTGACAGTGCGATGCGATTCTTCTTCAGCCTATAGAGGTCCACTGCTGCACAAAAGCCTCCCCCAAAGCTTTCCACAATGACCGATCTTGTGCTGCCCGCATCCATCGACTTCCCGCGACCTTCACCAGGTCATCGGTCCACCTTGTTGGGAGGCTCCCTACGCTGCGTCTTCCGGTACGTGACCCGATTCTGGTAGAATAATTTCTATAAAAATATAGAAATTATTCTACCAGAATCGGGTTTCATAAAAATTGTTCTAACAGAGTCATGTTGTTTCAACGCGCTTGACAGTGGAGCCTAAGTCTATACCCAAGTCTACAAAGTATTAAACATAAATAAACGTTCTTTATTGTTGCGACATTTGATGCTAAAAATGGCTTCGAGTCGTGCCAACGCAATCAGTTTGTGTAACTCCATTTTAAGCAACAACATATAAAGTTGTTAATAAAAAATCCTTAAACAAAGTGAGTCACAACTCGACTCCGTCGGTCTGTTTATGCCGAGGTCATGATAATACTAGATTTACGTCACAGGGTATCGTAAATGTGCTAAATTGTGGGAGGTTCCGTAGGTAGTAAGATTAAAACCAGGCAATCTTGGCCCAGTACCAAGACTCGTAAAAACTTGAGTTCGCTTCCTACGCTCTCGTTTATAGGATATTGAAAATTATGAATGAATTCCGTGAGCGCTTTATCGTTGTATTTATTCCTTTGTTCCTATTCGGGCGTTAACTTATTACGTATTTATTAAACCTGCTTTAAGACTTCAAACCCTTATTTGTTGAGGAGTTCCGGAGGGCGATGTTTTCTGGCGTCATCGATTACCTACTTTATTTTATAGCTCAAGTTCAATGCTTTAGAGAGAAAGTTAAGAATCGAACTGGGTAGCAAGTTGTTTGTAAATAGTAATGCTATAAATAGCATAATACATATGAACCTGCCGGGAAATACATAGCCATACTAACAGTAGGAATGCCTTTGTTTTGACAATTCAACAACATTCATTGAGTTATTTACTTTGTTAAACAGACAACAGCACATCAAGCTACTACAGTCTGTCAAATTTCTTTATTAGATTTTTAACGTAATAGCTATAATATTAAAGACTGATTTACTGATTTGATTTGATTACTTATATCGTCTAAATGGTGTTTAGACAATGCAACTTTTATTGTTGCCTCAACCTAATTGAAGCTATACGCAATTAAATTGCACCGTGTAAATCAGTCTTAAGGCTTCAAGTTGCGTGGGAATATTTGACTGTTAAGGGTAACTTGACATGCTATCGTCCGTGCATAAACAGCCCAATCCAGAGAAAACTGGCTCAATGTGGAGGAAGCCTTTACCGGCAGTGAGGTTCCTAAGAATAACGTATAGGTACTACTACTATAATATTATTATAAGTATCTAAAGTTTTTATACTAACATAAAACTTATAAAAAAAATCTCCAAAAATTTCTCTTTAAGGTGTATAGTAGTCTCAATGACCTTGTGCATGTGGGCGGAGCTAAACGCCGTACTCCCGAATTCGTAAAATGCGCGCGGTGGCGCGCTAAACTAAAACGACGATCAAAGAATATCCAGAGGCGCAGACACGCCGCGTGTAGGTCGCCATTTGTGCCTACGGTTTTAGACGGGGGTATGGATGCAAGACCGATATATGTATATATATTTTGTATCGATAAATGGTAACATCAAACGATAATACAGTAATATAAAAATGCATGGTAGATGGTACTATCTATCGATACAAAATATTAAAATATTTGAATTTTTTTTCACTACTTTTCAGTAAATGAGTAGAACAAGTAGGTAAGGTATCGTGTCTTTGCAGTATCCTTGTATTAAATACTAGTAGTATTACTAGTGCAAACGACATAAACGAGTCCATCGCGTTAACGGAAAACAAACTCGCACTAGGAACTCTGTGATATTTTTATTTAAAAAAAAAAAACAACATTCCCCCACACTAGTTATTACTCCTATATCGTGGGTGCGTTTACATTTACAAACATATAAATTCACATACACAAACAGTCAGACCTGGAACAACTACTTGTAGGTCATACAAATATTTGTTCCGCGCGGGAATCGAACCCGCGACACACAGCGCAGCAGTCAGTAGCTTAACCACTGCGCTAACCGTGCTATCTAATATAGCATGAGATTACAAAGCGCGTAGTTTCGGCCGTTTTCCATGAAGACATAGTACTTTATTTATATTGTGTCAGTGACGTCGGATTGACTGTACTCCGTCGTAATGAGGTTTCAAATAAAACACGAGTTATTTTAAACATCTATAAATTTTAATTCTTCTATCCGATAACTCACATGCGAGATTATAGGCAAATCTAAAGCTGCAGAAAGTTTTTGCAGTTGATAATGGCTACTTCCTATTGCTATTATTCCTACAACTGCACAGCTGATATTGATTTCTGTAGGATTGTCATTTCTCTATGCAAAATTTTTCCATACACATACGGCATTTAATTAGGGAATGTAGTCCCACTTGTCGTTCTCCAACAATATCCACAGATTCTAAACCACAGTCTATAACTCCGCGCTTGGCGCTTCTTTAGTTCTGAATAAAAATAAGCAATATTAACTATGCGTCGCCCTTCTATGAAACAGCTTGAGACTTGTTGAGGTTTTGGTGATATTTTGAGCTGAAAAAAGATATAACATATATTATAATTAACCCTGGCAACATTGTTAGAGATTTTTGTCAAGGAATCAAAAGAAAGACTAGAGGGTGCGTAGTCGTACACTAGACGACCAATATCCGTATATAAAGCATCCAATTATTTTCATTGCAAAATTAAGTATGTAGTACAAGAAAAAAATTCGAAGTTCGACTTTTTTTACATGAATTGGATATTCTTTCAACTTTTGTGATCTTGTTGAAATATTATCGACTTTTTTTTTAAATGGCCGTATTGTGTTATTATAACATGGAAGCATTGATAAAATATTAAACTAAGATAGATATGTCACTAGCGCACTAAAAATGAAGCGTACAAAAGGAAGTAAGTCCTGTATCTCGCTTCAGTCACTCTCGATACACTCGTAATAAAAAAAAGTTAAAAACTAAAACCCAACTACGACAAAAAACGACGCTGAAAAAGTATAAAACAAGATTTTCAGAACACTGAACTGAACAAAGTTGCTAATGTAGTTGCAAGTAAATGGACACAGGTAATGTCATACAATACTATTCTGAAGTATGCAATATTCACTATGTAGAGATAAATTTTCATGTTTGGAAAGGCGTAGTCACACGTTGTCAAAGTGCTACGGTAGGTATGTAACGTGTGAGTACGCCTTTCCAAACATGAAAATTTATCTCTACATAGTGAATATTGCATACTTCAGAATAGTATTGTATGACATTACTACTGTGTCCATTTACTTGCAACTACATTAGCAACTTTGTTCAGTTCAGTATTCTGAAAATCTTGTTTTTTTTATTTGTACTATTTTGGTGTTAAAGTGTATTTGTGGCGCATATTATTAACAAAAGTTAAACTGATGAACTAAAAACTATGTACTTGACATATTACATCTACACGCACATATAACAACATAAGCCCGAAGGCATATAGTGCAGAGGCCTTTTTATGGGAGATTTAGCCAGTTATCAAACTGTTTCCGCCTTCACCGCGTGGAGTTACTCCCAGCTTATGTCGTTTCCATTAGTGCATTACATATTCTAATAATGTTCACAGCTGCTCTACATTGCATAAAGCGATTCACAGTTCCCGTGATCCGCGCTTTACTCTTATCGCTCATATTTAACATCATTAAAGCATTCTTGTAATTATGTACAAGCATAAAGTACTCGTGAAGCTCTTTCACGTGATACCAAACACAGTATATTTATTTTAATTTTACATTAATATAGAACTTTTTGTCCGCTAGAGGGCGCAATACTTAATTTGATGACAAGCTTTATAGCTCATAACTAACAGAATATCAAGGCCCTTCTAATGGTACTGCAGTGGTCTTATTCTGATAAGTAGTGAAGAAGCTATGAACGAAAAGATGTGAATTATATGCAACCAGCCCATGAATACAGGTAAAGTCACACGCAAATGCTAGCAATATATATATATATTCAAAATGTACAAGTAAAGCGCTTTCAAATGATACCAAACAGGGCATATTTATCTTAACTTTATTTTTTTACTCTGTATGTTTTGTCTGCTAGAGGGCGCCACAGTAGATTTTGTGAAACCCCATATAGCCTATAACCAGCGGACAATTAAGACGCTTCTAATAATATATCATTTGTCGAATTCTGATAAGTAGTTTAGAAGTTACGAGGGAACAGATGAACATACATACATACATACATACATACATACATACATACATACATACATACATACATAGCCTGTCAAAATCATAACCCTCCTTTTGCTTTGCCGTAGTCGGGTAAAAACAAACGACAAACACTAACAGCGCAAACGACAAACACTAGCCATCTTTTTCTTCTCTATGCTCTAGATTGCGCCCCATCTCACTCACACTGTACCAATGTATGCCGAATAAAAATATGCATGTGTGCTGCTGCTGTGTTCGGCACATTTTTTTTTTTGGTCAGTTTGTTAGAATATATCGTATCTGTTTAATATTTTATCAATGCATGGAAGGCAAAAGTCAGACCTCAAGTATAGAGCGAGGAGGTAGGTATATCTCTACATCAGTAAGTCGAAAAATTTTATTACAATATTATTTGTAAAAAACAGAAAAATTTACTTATAACTGTGACATTCTAAAAATCCTTGATATAATTGCATCAAGGTACAAAAATAAAATACGTTTACCTATTTGTATTTGCTTTGCTAAAATTATAAGAAATTCCATTTAGAAAATAGTGCATCCAATGCGTCCTCTACACTTTATACAATGACATTTCGTCCTTTTGCCTTGATTGGCCGAGACGCTCCCCGACAGCATACTTTAAGTTTAAACTAAACCATCACTTATAGAAATAAAATATTTACAGGAAGATAATCGATCATTTAAAATAATCGAAGTTGGATAAGAGTTTTTATTACACATATTTGCTAATATCTCGAAAACTAAAAATCCTATCAACTCAAAACTTTTTGTAAAACTGTTTTTACACCAAAACCCTTCATTGAACCCTAATTTTTGGTTCATATCACCATAAACAAAAAATCACATTTTCAAGTTACGTAAATTTCTAATAAGATTTATATTTTTAAATCTCCTTACAAATTACCAAATAGTATGTTACTTGATATTTAACTGGAACCTTATGTGAACTTTTATGCAATTGTTGATATAAACTATCGAACTATTGGTTGCTATAACGTATTATATAGCCAATTACAAACTTATAAATTATAATCTAAGTGCGAGTGTTTACTTACCTGAATAGAGTCTTCTATATTATATTGTTTGTCTATATTGCCTATCACTTCTAATGATTTGTTATTTCCTGGAACAATTCGCAATTATTTAACTTCAATTATAAAAGAAAAAATGGTTACAAAAGCTAATAGTAATCATAAAGATAAATACAGTAATATATAGATATAAATACAAGAGTATAGGTAGGTAGATACTTACGCCACCACACGCATTTTCAATTCTCATTTGCGAGCTAATCTATGATCGCACACTGACACGATTCGCTCGTAAATATTTGCACTAACACAAATAAACACGCGTAGTCGGCGATAGCCGGAGCAGAGCAGTGAGCGACACAACCCTCCCGTCTGAATGCTAACGCACGACTGCCGCCTGTGCCCGCGCAGAGCACCTCTGAACCTTGTTTCAAAATCAGGATATTTTCTTGGCAAATGTTGATGGATTTAAATAAGCTTTGGCATATTTGTAGTACCTCTAACCACGAATTTTTCGGTGTAAAAATATTTTCAAACATCAATGCCGTTTAGAAGTAATAACGAATATTAGCCAAAAATAGCGTTCTGGTAAATATTTTTTTAAGGCAAAAGCGTTAGTCCTACGAAAAAAATAATCTGGAGTAAATATTGTACATGAATCAATAGCCAAGACATATTTTTTTGAAATCTCAAAACCAAGCCGTTAATAAGAAATTAGCTTCCTAAAGTGACCAATTTACTCTACTAAATGAGAGTAAGGCCCTTAAGGAGGTACTAACAAACTAGGTTTTTAAACTTGTAAACTAGCATTTTGTGTAAGAAATAAATGGCTTTTTTTTTAGATTTGCGAGGGAATTGTATGGCTTAATTCCCCCATCTCCATTACATCATTGAACGACCCGTCGTACGGCGAGTATCCACCCTTATATTGTTGATACCACTGCGATCTGGACGAAGCGTTTCGCCTCGTCGTTTATGCTGCGTACAGTGAGGGACTGGAGCAATTTGCCAGTGGCGGTGTTTCCGTCTGAATGCAATTTAAGTGTCTTCAAGGCCAGAGTGAATAGGATTTTAATAAACTGGCGCGTTTTACCATCAACGATTGCATTACTGCTTATCATCAGGCGGGATTGCTATCAAGCACAAGTTTATAAATATAAAAAATGTTACGAAATTAGAGAGCTGGTAACAGCGGTCACAGTATATGAGCAATGTTTTTACTTTTTTCAGTATACTAATAGGATAAAATACAATTGTTTACAGAACATTTCGATTCTAGTTACACGGTTTTCATTTACAATAGTTGAACGAAAACAAACAAAGCCACCCCAAGCTTATTGGTCACGTAAAGCTAACAAATAGCCTAACAATACAAAAAAGAATTGGAAAATAAAGATTAAATTATTAAAAAAAAGACTCTCAAAAAACAAAATTAAAATTTACGGGCATCAAAAGATTTTTCTTCTATTGTCAGAAAGTATTTGTTCAAGTTTAATTTACTTTCAGTCTTCGTTAAAATAACGGTATATTTTGTCACAGACACGGTTGAGAATTGTATTAAATTAATGGAAACCTTGGTCAAAGGTACTTAATAGGGCTTTCACTAGAAACGGCGTCTTTAATTAGAGAACATTCCTGAAGTGGTTTCATTATTTCTAAGACCTATGAAAATAGTTAAAGGATATTTTGTCTTCAATAGAGAGCAGTCAAGGCCTAGTGGTATCGGCCACGACTTTATAATTTGTATGTCGTAGGTTTGAACCCCGTCAGGCGCTTTACTTTGTGTAAATTATTTCATCACCACTGCTCTCATAACGGTGAAAGAAAGCATCGGAAAAATCTACCATGCCGCACTGTTTACGGACCACTCCCTCTCACCGAGAGAAGGTCTGTGTCCCAAGAATGCTCACATTATATGCTGATTATGACAGCTAATAATGAATGTCTTGCCTCCAAGGGATCGTCGTGTTCCGGCATGATGTCTGGTGAAGCCGTACGGAGGACGGCTCTCAGCAGTTGTGGTGCTATGTGTGCCGGGAACGATGCACTAAATGCATAGTTGGTCATGTTGTTGGGTTTAATATTGCATCACCGACACAACAACATTTGGCGCATCATACGATGCGGCACACATCGCAACACAATTGCTCAGACCCTTCCTCCGTACGACATTGCAATTACAACAAGCTAAACCATGCCAATCTGCCTTAATTGACATAATTCAGGATTGTTACCAGACTTCCAATTAAAGGTATTAGATACATGAACACTCAGACGTCACCAGCAAGATTAAACAGATATTGCAGCGTTATTAAACGCCAATGGACTGTCAACTCATCGTCTACAAGTTTATTTGCTTGACATGACATAGGTATTTATGTGTAATGAAAGAAAGAAATATTTTTTTATTCCGCAAAAACAAAAGGCACATTACAAGTAAATACCATAAAATAACAAAAAAAAAACACTTAAAAAATAATATCGCCAAACGTCTCGTACTCGAACATGCAAACTAATAAAAAAAGTTGAGTTGATGTCAATGCCAGGGTCATAGACAGCACTCATTATTTGACAATTAAGTGCCGCGCGCATTTTTCATTGGACTTTTAAAATTATTTATAGTGTCGTTTACTAAATAAAAGCGCGTGATTTATGTAGTAAATAGTGCATTCAATAAATAATGCATAAAGCACATTGAAATATCGCAGCATAGTGGCCACATAATGGTTTAGCATCAAATCTCCTCTTACTCGGCGCACGCAGCCGTTCTTTCAACTGTCATTGGCGATATCCGCCATTATTGTGAAATATTTTTTTAAAGAATTTCTATAATTCGTTACACGTGTTATTGGCAAAATTGTGGTATCTAACCATAGAGGCCATTGAAGAGTTGAAGTAGTATTGACACTGGCTGCTGACAACAAATCAAACAACAAACATAAAAATACAAAAGATAATTGCAGAGTGGAGAAAATAACTAATTGTGTTACAAAATTAATAACAGTTTAACGGTGCGTCGCATCTGTGCAAGAAAAGGTTGTTACTCAGCAAAATGCTGTGACTTCAAATGAACCTATTGAAAACAGCGCTAATTTTCAGCAACTATCTTTCGGATGACGTAATGGTGACATAAACTGACCTTCTTCCCATGGGGAACCCTCTTTCTCCTCATGCTTCTTTTACGTTCATATATCACAGAACCTATTTATTCTTTTAATTTTAAGAACGTTTACAAGCTGAAATCAGTAAATAACTTCAGAGTTATTTACTGATATCAGATTGTATACGACGGGCAATCATAATTAAATATCTAGCCTAAATATCATCTCATCAAGAACTTTTCCAAATGTAGGGAAATCAGTTTCCCTACATTTTGCCAAGTTCTTGATGAGTTGATATTTATAGACGCAGGCCAGTTGCGACGCATCCGGTTTTTCTGAAGAACATCACCAATAATATGATTCGTATCTATGGTAGAAACTGATACATTTTTTTTTAAAAACGATCTTCTTATGTGATTCTTGGATGCAATAAAATTGAACACATTTCTTTAGAGTAAACTTCTCAGTAGGCAGAACTCTGATTTTACTGAGCATCAATGTAAACTCACTCGGCGAAACGATAAAGATATTGATTAAGTGGAAACTCATTGCCAGTTTTTTAAAGATGTTTTCACCAGCACTAGGGTATTTGACTAAAAAAAACTAATTAGTCCGTCAGTCATATTTCCAAAAAATATTAGACACGTATATTTTGTTTTATCAAATCAATAATAATTTACAAATATAAAGGCATCAAAGAACAGGAGTGGTGGCTGGTGACGTCACTGGTCGCTAAAAAGTGTAGCGTGCAGTGACGTCACACGAGTTTTCAACAAGCTGTGTCGTCTTTATTGTTTGTTTATATAAAAAAAGAAAAAATACGTGTCTAGTATTTTTTGGAAATCTGACTGACGGACTAATTAGTTTTTTTAGTCAAATACCCTATTAAATATTCACTTACCGAAATCCAGTGTTACCATCTGATAATATTGGTCAGATGTAAAGTTTTTATTTACAGCTTTTCTTTTTCGTTGATTTTCTCATTATACCGCTCCTATAGCTTCACTTTTATATTCTTTGGTTTTATTATATTTAGATGTTTTGTTATTGTCCCTGTTCTCATCCAATTTCCTGTTTGTATATTGCTGTAATTTTATTATTGTCATACTGGTTGGGTTTTGTTGTTTTCCGTCGATCAAATACTGTTTTCCCTTTGATATAATGATCATAGCATAACCAGCTTAAACGTTCCAGTTGCTGGGACAAAGGCGTAGGGCCTAACCTTCCTTTGGGCGGTTTTTTCCAGCTAAAACGCATTTAATAAAAAAAAAAAACGCAAGCTACACATCACGCGATGCGTTGCGCGACCGAAAGTTCGGCGGGCGTAGTTGAACAGCAAGTGTTGTGGATCGCGTGTGCGGCGGTAGCGAAGAGCGGTAACGTCTTCTAAGCCCTCTATAATAGCTACTATTCTAATTAAATCCATTTTTCTTGGCAATTCAGGTACATCACAAAAACAAAACCGCACACCATAAAGTGTCGACACAGACAGACTGACGATGACGCCACCTAATTTTCCGTCGCGTAGCGCGCTGAATTAGAGGCCGCGTTTTGACTGTTTGGTTCGTCATAACAACTGAATATTGCGGCTGACACTTCAACCGCTGAGCTTTCGGTGCCGTACGTTCCGCAGATGTGTCGCAGCCCTAGAAATAAAATACACAAAGGAAAGTAAAAATATAAAAACCTATACTTAATAACTAAACTATCCTACTTACGCTGTCGACTAATAATATTGCCACGTTTTATGACAATGGCAATGCTTGTTGTAGCAATCGTGGTGGCCTAGCGGTTAACACACCGGCCTCTCAAGTAAGAGTGTGCCGGTTCGATTCCAGGTCAGGCAAGTATCAATGTAACTTTTAACGCGCTAATCTCAGGAACTACTGGTCCGATATGAAAAATTCTTTTTGCGTTGGATAGCCCATTAATCCAGGAAGGCTTTAGCCTATAATATCACCCTGCGACCAATAGGAGCCGAGCATATCGAAAACTACGCGGATGAAACCGCGTGGCGCAGCTAGTAAATACTAAAGATTGTAATAAACCTAGATACCATACTGAAAATGATATCACACTGAAAACTTGGTTAAACCAGCGTGGAGCTGTCATTCTAACTAAAGCTACAAATTGACACAGATCATCATCATCATTTCAGCCGAAAAAGTCCACTGCTGGACATAGGCCTCCCCCAAGGATCTCCACGACGACCGGGCCTGCGCCTCCCTCCTCCTCGAAATATACACTCAAATCTAGTTAAATCTCGAATCAAATTATTATCAAGTTGATTGTTCTCAAATATCTTTCTAGAATACCTAGAAGTCTTAAAATTGATTCTGTTTTGATGTTGAAACTGGAAATTATTATTAAATTCGATTTTATTGTTGCTAAGAGTGATAGCGTTATTCTTGTATATAGATTTTGAAGCAGTTTACAACATCATTTAGAGAATTTATTTCAAAAGGTTTATGTAACTATACTTTAATTTTAAACTTATATACGAGTATGATAAAGACATGTACGATATATTGTCATGTCTTGAATGAATTTTTTTTTTTTTTTACAGATTATAAACTAGCGCTTGACCGCAATCCTGCCTGATGGTAAGCAGTGACGCAATCGTTGATGGTAAAGCGCACTAGTTTATTAAGAGCCTATTCACTCTAGCCTTGAAGACACTCAAATTGTAGTCCGACAGAAACACCGCCGCTGGCAAATTGTTCCAGTCCCTCGATGTACGCGGTATAAAGGAGGAGGCGAAACGCTTCGTCCGGATCGTAGTGGTGTTAACAACGTAAGGGTGGAAACCAGCCGTACGACGGGTCGTCCGCTGGTGGAACGGAGATGGGAGAATTGCATGATTTTATTCCCCCATCTCCGTTCCATCATCGGACGACCCGTCGTACGGCGAGTTTCGTTCGGTACGTTGTTGACACCACAACAATCCGAACGAAGCATTTCACCACTTCTTTTATACCGCGTACATCGAGGGACTGGAACAATTTGCCAGCGGCGGAGTTTTTCTCGGACTACAATTTAAGGTCTTCAATTATTCCGTCGGATTACTCTTAATAAACTAGCGCGCATTACCATCAATGATTGTATCACTGCTTACCATCAGGCGGGATTGCAGCCATGCACCAGTTTATAGTTTATAAAAAAAATTGTTAAAACCATGCGAAACAGACGTGAGTTTGCTGAGGGTCGACCGTTTAACTGAGTCGTCGGCTGAGCTGGCTGCGCAGACTGGGTGTGGGGTGATAGTAGTCAAACTTGACGAATCTCTGAGCACTCTCGCACGTCACTATCCCTTCCTCCACGTCGGTGCTACCTCATTCTTTGTCTCAGTTAAGCGATTGATATATAATGAATTTATGAAATTTCGGTGTCGATTAACGCGATATACAATGAATATCCTTACTTATTATTATAAATCGGAAAGTAAATTTTTTGTTTGTTTGTTCCGCTTTCACGTCATAACTACCTACTGAACCGATTGTTTTGAAATTTTGCAGACGTAAAGTTAGAAGTCCGAATTAAATAATAGGGTACATCTTATCTCAGAAAAAATTGATATTCCCGAGGGAAATCGAAAAAGCGCGATATAAACTAATTCCACGCGGGCGAAGCCGCGAGCGGAAAACTAGTTAGTAATATAACTGCATTGTATCAAAGTAACTAAACTTTTTGTCTCTCCTCTCGCTTGGTATTCCATCCAAAGGTTGTCTGTAAAAGATCGCACTTAATGACAAGACCGCCCATTGTGTCATCCTTTGTAAAATATGGAAAATTATGTTCTGTAATTTATATAGTGTACATAATAATAAAGAGGTTTCTATTCTTCTCTGAAATAACTAACTAAACGAATCCATTAAGGCTAGTTAAATATTTCAGTCTCCATTAAAAAGCTTTAAGCCGTTGATTGGCAAATATTTAATAAAAGCGGATTGATTACTCGGACGGGAGTCGCCGCTACAGTTTTATATTTTTTTACGTTGTGTTGAACGATGCCATTTTTAGTTTAATGAAATAAAAGAAAGCATTGGATTTTAACGGAAATACACTTGAAAAATTTAACAGACAGCCTCCGTTGCGTAGCGGTAGCGACTGCGGCCGCTGCGCAGAGTGGCGCGCGTTTGATCCCCGCGTAGTACAGTTATTTGTATGCATGAATATCTATTTTTTCATTGCTCTGGTCGTCCCTCGGAAAGCACGTTAAGCCGGTGGTTTTGGTTGCCATACGAACATCTAATGGCAGTCGTTACGGGTTGTTGGAGTCTTCAAAAGTCCAACAATTGGTCTAACTGCAATGCATCGTTATCGCCTTCGGGTCGTGAAGGTCGATTCACGGAAAATATGGAAGTTTAGCCAAAATCAGCAGTTACACTGGTAAAGCGAACCCCAGACTCTAAAGCTGAAAAGCTACGGGTGCGACTGGGATTAACGCTGAGATGATGAAGATGGTGATAGATGGCGCTATGTGTCGTTTAAAACAAGGTAATTTATTGCAAAAGAATGCACATGGTAATATTAATACATTAAATGAATATGCACATGTAAGCTTAGAAGCTAAATGTTCCCCAAAAAGGAGAAATCCAAAAGGCGCGATATAACCGAATTCTACGCGGGCGAAGCCGCGGGCGGAAAGCTAGTATTATATAAAACTGAAACTGCCGTTACCCACCTCTGCTAATATATAACAGGAATTCTAATTCATATATCTCAGAATTTTTGACCCTCTCTATATCATTTTTATTGATACTTTCGTAAATAAGTTATTGCGGATACAATTCATAGTTCGAAGGGTAGCCGGGGCAGATAATCCCTTGAAATATAAAGCCTTAATATTTATTGGTTTCTCTTTGAGACAGAAACTAATAAATAAGGCTGGATATTCCTGATAATGAGGGAACCTGGACTTTAAGTCTGAAATCGCCAACCCGCATTGAGCAAGCGTGGTGATTACGCTCAATCCTCCTCTGTATTGAGAGGAGACCTGTTCCCAGCAGTGGGAAGGAAAAAGAGGTTGATGATGATTCCTGATAATTATTTTCTCAATGTGATATCTGATATCTTTTGTATACCAAACACAAAGAATAATTCGTATTTGACAGGTTTTAATGGTTGTTCGTTGATAAGTTGGTGATTGGTTGGTCGTTTCTTTGATTGTTGGTGAGGTAG